>JPFL01000225.1:8904-91526 GCA_000733385.1 Paramecium biaurelia | reverse complement strand
AAGTTTTGTAAGACTTGATTATGGTATTAAATATTAATATCATATCGTCAAAAATCCAGACAACAAAATTATTTTTATTTAGATATTAAATTTTATGTATTTCTATTAGTTTCTAAATTAATATTCCTATTTAAAAGTGTATTATTATCTATCATTGTAAAAATAGAGAATTCACTTTTATGGGTTATTAAAATAATGAATCTTTAACTATTGATGATGCTTTGTGAGAAATACATTTAAAGTCAAATTTGTAGTCTGGTGCTGCTGCCGCACATTATGATAAATAAAACTTCAATTAAAATAAAAGAAAAGTGTTTATCACTACAGAGAAAACTTTCACTAAATTAACCCCTCTTCATAACTTAAAATAAATGTTGTTAGTATTTCCTAAGAATTCATTATTCATTTCCTTAACTCTATCCTAATTTAGATATATTCATTTAGGTAATTGAAAGACAAATTAGATGAATAAATCTTTGGTTAAATTGATAGATTGAGTAACTTCAAATAGTCAATAATTTTACTTCTTTTAATTGAAGCTACTTATAATTATGAATTAATTAATTTGAGTTAATTTGTTGAAATAAAATATAAATTACTTAAAAGACAACTAAATTTTAGCCCTAACAGATAGGGAATATTTAATCAAGTCTTTTAGACAATTCAATTTGATTTTCAAATTTCATTGTAAATTAAAAATAATAAGCAAATTAATTAAATTAAATTTTAATATGATATCAATATTGTTTGAATCATTAGTTTTTATTTTATTGATTCTGTTATCTGCAATCTACTTAAAATAGCTGACGCTTCCTAGGTAGGAAGAGTATTGGAGAATTTAACAGAGGTATAATCACAAATTTTGGTAGAAAAATCTCTCAATAAGTTGTGCCTCTAGTGACCCCAACCTTCATATATAATTTAGATGATAAATTAAATTTTTTCATAAATTATTCATTTATTGAAATCAATAAATAAATCATAGAAAAATAGTATCCAGCTTCAAATAGAATGCTATTATTTTTACGTTATTTTGTTGAAATTTTATTTATTTTTTGTAATATGTCTCATTTTAAGACACAAATCAATTGGTTGGAGGCTCAAAAATTATTATCTACCTGAACTCAAATCGTCCATTATCACTTGTGACTATTTGTTAAATGTTGCATTTGGCAAATATTTTAGAATAAAGACAAGCAAAGTCAAGATTAGACAACTTTTTCAAGAAAGTAAGTAAAATTTGGTTAAAGACCTAATTAGAAAAAGTCTGTAATTCAAGAATCATAGAACTTGGGATCATTGCAGAAAATTACCAGAAAAAGAAATAGCTTATTTATGCTCTATACACATTAGATGAGGAAATACTATTTTCAAAACCTATATAGATTGTTTTAATAAAAATGGAAAGAAATTATAGAATTTTAAATATGTTAAGATAATTTCTCAGTTAATTTTAGCTCTCAAAGAAATCAAACCATCAAGGTTTTCCTCTTGAAAACATTATATTTAGAATTGGATACTTTAAGCACTCTAATTCAAAAATTTAAAGATCAGAATTATTACGGAAAAATATTCTATTCCATAGATGAAAAATAATCAGGTAATTTAACTGAACAACGAAAAATTATTGGGGTAATACAATTAACTGTAAAAATCAAGTAATTAAAATCTAATTAAGGGTTATTTTATTTTTTTGACTAATTCATGAGTATGAAGGATAAAATTTGTTAAATCGACATCTATTAATTATGTTGTGATACTTATAAATTACCTGTTTCCATCATCCAAACAAATACTCTCTTGTGTCATACTATATTTCCATTAGCTATTTGCAACCTAGAATCTCTTCTATTATGAGTCATTTCAGCCTTCAAATTTGTTTTTCGTAAATCTTAATTATGTGTTCTATTGTCAAGCAACCACAAATAAATCATCGGATTATTTTTCTTGCAAAATGTAATCCTTATATCAGATAATAGCCAACTATCAATTCATAATATTTCTCAATTACATAATTTAATTATTGAGATTGAATACTAATCTAAGAATTTTTGAAAATCTTGGACATGTGAAAACAAGATTTCAGTGTCCATATTTTAATTTTAATGGGCTTATGGACGTCCTAGTAAAGCACAAGATTGAGGTTAATAAAGAAGAGATATTTTATTTTTCTCCCAAAGTGCAGTTAAATGCAAAAGTAAAACAGTTTAAACAAAGATAGAGAAAACTACAATTAACTTAGAATTGCCCTTCAAATCAGCAGGTTGTTTTATATCGAAATCAGTTAAGTCACAAATATTTACAAATAGATTAGCTATTCAGTTATTCAAAAATTATAGGTTAATCAGAATATCAAGAACATATATTATTTCTTCTAATTGGTACAAAGCAGCATCAATTTTCGTTTATTCATTTCGGCTGCTGTTCTAAAATAAATACACTTTTCGATCTAATTCAGTAACTCTAAATATGATAGTCAAGTTGAATCTAATTTCAATTAATAGAAGATTAAATGAAATATGATATGTGTATATAGTATTTCAATAAGTTATGTTCATCCAACATACTGATAAAGCAAATTTGAAGTGCTCGAATTTAAAAGAATCTAAGATTTTCTTAAAAAAAGGAATTCTTATTTAGAATCTAAGTTAAAAAAATTATTGTTTAGATTTCTGATATTTAATTCAAATCTGAAATTAAGGTTGAGTATCATGAATTCCATTTCTTATACATTAAGTGGATTAAAATCTATCTGCTTACAAGATTCATTAAAGTATACTAATTTTACATCATTGACATGCTTTGAATTTGGACATTTGATACTAGTGTCACTGTTTTGATTCATAATTAATAGTAATATTAAATCTTTCAATTAAAATATCTACAATTTATGCTATAAGGATTTGGAATAAAATATATCAAATATAAATATTAACTAGTGAATATATATGCGCAGCTTCTTAAGATCTGTTCATTAGCCTAAAAGAACAATACAGGACATGGAGAAAACTTTAAGTCACAGCTGCTACTTTTAAATTGACTTAAACCCTGGTTTCAATAAATGTAAAGTTTAGAAGTTACTGATTTGTTCATTGCACTTTTCTCTTGTCGTATGTGACAAGTCTTAGCATAAGTAGTTCTATTTCTGTTCCAAACAATATTTAAAACTATTTTAATTTTTTTTATGATACGAAGAGATCGAACATAAATTTTCTCATAATCTCACATACGAATAAAGTAACCTTTATTTAGACTCAATGAAACTGATGTAATAACATAATCATACGAGAATGCAAACTATAATCTGCCATAAAGCATACATCCTTTTATTGGCAATCTTTTCCACAAGACAAATTAAACTGTTTTTTATGATTAATAATCCATATTCAACACTATGCCTTTATGAACCTTTAATTAAACTTCTTTTTTCCTTCTTATATAAAGCATAAAATATTGCATTATTTTCTGAATTCCAAACTATACAAGAATTTTGTTTAACCCCTCAAACTAAGTTTAATCTGAATTTATTTACAAAATCTTGGTTCTCCAATTTTTGTGTCATTTATTATGCTAGCAAAGAATCAATCACTAAATGCAATAATCACTCCATCTGTAAATCCTCTCAATTCTTATTTACAAATTAAAGTCTGTTCCAAATCCTTCTCAATATACAAATTTTGTATTGATTTGGGGTCCAATTTCAAAATTGAATAATCATAAATCAAAAGAAAATCATCCAATTTGACAACTAAGAATCATTAAGAAAAATGAGTTCATGGGTGTTAACTAGAACTTGAGTTTGAGACTCCTAAACAGTTAAATCAAATAATATCCTTTAATCTATAATTAAATCCAATGCCAAGATTAAGTTCACGAACTAAAATTTTTAATCTTCTTTTAATAAAATACAATTATGTATTATTAATCTATTGATAATATCAGGAACCATTTGAATTATTGCTATTATGAAACTCACAATAATAATAATATGCTATTTCAATATATATAATAATTAATTTCATCTTAAAATTAAAAAAAAACAAGATTGAATGAGAATTTATAATGAATAAATACAATTCAAATTAAATTGCAATAAAATTAATTGTGTTATTAATATATCCTAATTTTCGCTTTATACATTTTTAAATCAATATCAAACAATGATCCATTATCATCTGTATTGGTATTTAGATCAGTAGTTGGTTATATTATTGATTGTGTTAGTGGAAACTTTGCAGGAAACACATTTAATTGTTTATTCATTCCAAGTATATGAGTAAAGTGTTGTTGGTTTATAGCATTACTCTGCTTTAAGCTGATAGATCACCAACTGCACATACATTATTCACTAATACACAAATGATACTTGATTCGCCATCGAAACTTCGGAATGGATTGTAAGCAGTATCTCCGGCAACTCCAGGACAATCCATTACTTAACATTTAGTTATAGTAGTAGTAGATGATCATTTGCATGCCTTTGGTTTACTATTGCAAGCATCTAAATAATCATTTCTAGTTTCACAGAATTTGAATAATTAGCATTTTTCATTATTCTGGATTAGCAACAGTTGGTGCTGAAGTGAATGCACATTTACCATCGGGTCTTCCTGCTTTACATGATAATTCTTGTCAATTAACGACTTTCATCAGTACCTTCATTATCACAAACCTGAAGGTGTTAGATATCAGGAGCAAGTTCCTTTATTAACACATTTGGTTCTATTTGAAACTCAAGTGTGTACCCCAACTAATACATGCTGATAAGTTAGCACCATTTGCATCACTGCATGATGTGTAATCTCTGCTTTTACATTCTGTTAGCCATCCACATTTAGTAGTATTAATACCAAGGCTTAGCAAACTGAAATTTTTAAAAAAGTAATATCTGTACAATTGATATATAATCAGAATATGGTTAACATTTTTTCTGAATCACCCATTAACAATATTATCCAGTTGTTTCTATATTGATACATAATTTTATTTGATTATTTATAGAGAAGAGATGAAAACTTTGTATCATTTAGATCTTTCATTTCTTAACTTTTCAAATTTGTTTGATCAAAATAACAATATTTACCACTATTAGATGGAGCTACACAACCATATCAATTAGTATCATTTGTTGATCCATAATCAGCCCATTCAATAAGACTTTCTGCAAATTCAATGCATGAATTTGTTAATGATGAATAGGAACAATAATAACTTGAACTAATTTTCCATTATAAAGATACTTCTAATGCCAAACAAAATAATTTATTAACATTCGAATACTTAGTACATTAATCAGAGGCAGAAAAAGTGCATCAAAAAGACATTTTGCACATGAAGACATTAAATTGGTATATATCAAAAAATCAATAAATCATTATTCCAGATATTTCCTGATCTGATATTCTTTTGATTTAAAATCCCAAGTGATCAGATACTGCCCATCAATAGACATGCATCCAAAAATATATTGAGTTCCAAACTCAAAAGATTGCTCGATTGTAAATTCACCATTTTATTATTTTCTTATCAAACTCACAATTGAACCATTCTTATTAACAAGAATGCATTTTTATTTGATGTATTATAAGGGAAATTGTGGGGAATCAGAATTTCCACCATTGGTTAGAATATTTTTTGTGTTTACATATTCTTTAGTAGTATTCATCTCAAAAATTAACATTAATTATTCACCCCAAAGTTGTAATGCGAAAGTATTATTATCGATAAAGCACAATCGAACACCACTTTCCTCCAATTCAATTTTTTAGATTACAATCCATTATATCTTCTATTCAGATAGCTCTATTACAAATATATGTTTATCACCTCCACAAGATATCAATCTATTTTATTGCTCATTAAAACTTAATCCAAATATACATTATGTATGACATCTGATTGCCTATGAATCTGACCATTCATTTTATTTGTTCCAAATTTTAATTGTATTATCATTATCTCCAGATGCTATAACATCTTCATTATTGTTTAATGCCAAACACTAGATAAAACTTTTATGTCCATTCAATTTTTAATTGCAAATCCATAAATTATATTGATTTCTTCCCCAGATAATGATTGAATGATCACTACTCCCAGATATAAACTGATCCTACTTCATCATGAAATTCAAAGTAATCACATTGCTACTATGTCCGCTTAACAATTAAACTTATTTCAAAATTGCTTAATTAAATTCAAACACTTTAACTTCTTACCCACATCCAGCAACCAAAATTGAATAATCGAAATTAATTGCAATTGCATTACAATATTGCTCTTATTTAATTGAGTTTTATTTTATCAATTAATAAGTGAGTGATTTAGATTATGTGGATATATGAGTAAGTTATTAAATGTGAGAATTATTTTCTTAAATTTTGAGTTCTTAATTTGGTTGAGATTCTAGCTGTTAATTTTGTTATCCATTTTATTTCTTTTCAAGTTTTAAATCAATATTCTTGAATGAGTTCTAATTATATAAATTATATAGTTTGTTACCTCAACTGATTATTGTTAACTTTGTATACCTTCTTCGACTTTTATTTAACATTCTTAATTATATTTATCTTTTTATATCTGCATGCTTGACAGTGGATATAATAATTATTTAATTATCAATCAAATCAATTATATACGAATGTATTTGTATTAACTTCTTAGTTTATTTTTAAATAATCCATATTATAGTATAATTTTAAATGATGAATAATTATTCTTGGTACGTATCTTAGTTTTTCATTTGTTTGTTTGTAACAAAGAAAAATAAGAGTTTATCCTTTCATCATAAATATACTTTAGATATGATTCGAAATAAGAAATTGTAAAAAGCATAAGAAAAAATTGCATCTGTTTTAACCTGAAGACCAGCCAAGTAAATCTTTTGCTTTTCATATTTTTAAGTTTCTTTGAGTGGATTATACTGTCAAACAAGAAGTAAATTGATTTTAGTTTCTAGAACAAATATTTATAATTTATTAAAAGAAACAAGGGTTAGCCTTTGAGACACTAAAAAAAGTAACTCCCAATATATTCATTTTATGTTAGAATACAGAAATTTCATCACGAAAACAAATTAATTTTTATAGTAATTTTGGATAATACAATGTGTAAGGTTAAAGAAATGGTAATGAAATAATGAATTGATATCTTAAGTCACTTAGAATTGTGAATATATTGATGGTTAAAAGAAGGTAAATTGATATATAGTTGAAGATGCTTTCGAGAACAAAATTTAGCCTAATGTGAAATAATTGTTAAATATTATGTCCATTTTTTAAGTGATGGCAGATTGTACATAATGATAACTCCATGCGTTTAAAAATAAGATAATAGAAATTTAAACTAGAAGGTTATACTAGTTGGGTCCAACTAGTATACTTCTCACCTAATAGTACTACTTTATCAACCAGCAGTAATGATAGATGCATACATTTTATGGGGACAAAAAATTGAGCCTTCCAATAAAAGTTATAAAGCATTTTCTGTTAATTTTCAATTACCTATCTTAAAACAATCCTCTTCCAAAAGTAGTATTTATTATAATTATATTTAGTTAACCCTGAATAATGAATTTTCCATTTTGCGGTTTAAGATAAATATTGGAAAGGAAGCAGTGTTTTTGAATGCTAAATAGAATTGTTATAAAGCAGAATTGTGTTTTTAATGAACTTTATTAATATTAATTTTTATTATAATAGTGTTTTTTTAGGATTTTCACTATTATGCATTCAAAGTGTATTGACCTTAGGCTATTTCTTCTTATTTAACTACTTTTTAATCCTAACATACTTAGACACCTTTCATAATGATTATGGTTTCTGTTTCTTGAAAAAAAACCATTCTAAATCCTTCATTAAAAAATGTTTTGAATGTGCATATCGATCTGTTTCATAAATTTTGGTTTCAAAAATTTGTTTCTACTTGGAGAATAAGATTAAATTCACATTTAGTGAATTAATGGAGATAAATGTAAAAAATAAGTTTAGTTAAGAAACATCATGCTTTAAGGAAGATGATCCTTAATATTTTCTTTTATTTATCCTTCTTCATTTTTCTAGAAGTTGAAAAACTTTTACAGAAATTAATTAGTTAACAAAATATAAACTCATGAAAAATCTATCAATAAAGTTAGTTCAATTGATGAAAAATTAATGAAGGAATCAAATCTTAAAAAAATATGGATTGATTAAAGCAGCAAATTCACAATGTAAAGCAAAAATGAAGAACCATAATATATTTAAACTCACTTCCAATTATAATATTTAGCAAAAAATATGTATTATTAATATTTACAACATAAATATTTATTTGTATTATTAATTATGATAAATCATTCTTACATTCAATAGCCAACAATACATATGAATGATATTGCAGTTTAAAAAGATGAGGAGTTAATTTAGAATTCTTTAAAAAACCTACCTAGATTTAAAAAGATTGAAATAGTTGGAGAAATTTTTGCTCTTTTAGTACTTATTTTATGTTGGGCTTTTTTTCACTAATCTGTAAACTAATCTAATTATTTCAAGTTTGTTTATTTGAATGAAAAAGTTCCAACAGAATTTGATTATAATGGAAATGCAGTTAGATATGCAGATAAAAATATTCTTTTTGCGCTACCAGCAGTAATGACTATATCATACATAATCTTTACTATCCTATAATTTGTTCCACATCGATTTAATTATGATTGCGGTAAATATAATAAGTATTAAAGTTGGATTAACTGTGTTTAATGCTTAAGAAATATACAGAACAACAAGAATTACTCTTTTAAGTTGTAAATTAATCACAGAGTTTTTATTTACTTATATTACTTTTACTATGCTGCAAGTTGTTTAATACTAGTGTGAGCCCTAAAGAATGTATTATGCTTTTGTGTTCATTCTTCCCTATTTAATTATAGGAGTGTGTTATTATCGAAAATTAAAAAACATAAGTAACCAGCCATAATAATTGTGATATATAAATTATTAAACATAGGAGTAATCAATGCATTTCTATCTCTTTATTTAGTTTATCTGGTTCATCATCCAGTTTCCATTCTGTTAAAATGACGACTATTAGTAACAATCCTCCGATCACAGCTAAAATACCGCAATAAAGAAAGAGGTAATCTTTAACGTAAGGAACAATTATTTGATTCAAACCTCCAAAGAGAGTGCCATATCCCATTATTAAAGAAGTTACAGTTGATGTTGCGTGCTTGTATTCTAAAAAATATATTTTAATAATTTACTTTTTAACGCTTTATTGTTACTGAGTTCTACAGAAATGGCAGCTGCAACGTTATTATAGCACCCTCCAATGAACAAACCCACACCAAAATTAAGAGCCATATATCCTCCATAAGGATTATCATAATCTTTTAAGAAATTTATTGCCACCATTAAGATAGTCCCTAGCCATAATAATGGAACAATAATTGTAGCTCTTTTTTAATATTTGACTCCTAAATAACTAATCAATAAATTCTTTTGATACCAAACTATTACACCTCCAAATCCAGCTCCTAAATCAAGCATTATATTGATTAAAGCAACAAATGTTACATGAAGATAGTCTAAATAGGCTGGTAACCATAACCCAACAATCATTGAGATTGCTTTAATGCATCCAAAAGCCAAAGCATAAATTGCCACTCCTGGTAATAGCCAAGCCTTCCAAATTTTCAATTTCTTTACACCCACTACTTCTTTGCGAACTTAAGGTTCTTGTGAAGTATCAGAAATGATATGCTCAGATATAATAGAAGGTCTTGGTTTGATGAAAATGTGAAAAATAATCGTCATGAAAAATAGCAATCCTCCACTTATATAAATTGGGGTTAAAATGCTGAGATCACATATCTCTATGGCAATTCCACAGTTAGCAAAACCTGCTATGTTTCCTACATTTATACAAGAAGCAAAAGCACCAAGAATAATCACTTTTTATTCTTTTGGCATCCATGCATTCATTATTGCTTGAAAATATTATAACAAAATGTACATAGTAAGCCTGGCCATGCAGTTGAAGAAAACATCCCTGCTAAGAGCAGTAAGACCAAATATAGTTCTTTTGGGGCTGTTGTAAATTCAAAAATTAAGGCAAGAATGATAAATAATGCACTTAATGGATATGTTCCAAGGATTACAAATAATTTTGGGTTAATCTTATCACCTAATTAACCAAGCCTCATTATAAAATTATATACAAAAAGTATGAAACTCCCATTGACAATAAAAACGTAAAATTGACATACCCCAAAAATTGGGGAGTAAATCCTTCAATCTTATTTTGTTCAATTATCAATCCAGACGCATAACTCCAAGTTGATCTACAGCAATGTACCATAATATAGAGAGTATAACAAAGTGCAAATTGCTTTATTCTGTCATTTTTAATTCCAGGAATTTCATTTATCATTTTATTTACAAAATTGCCAGATATTAATAATATAAAAATTATAACTAAAATTCATGTTCTTTATTAACGATCTATAGTTTATTCAGTCAAGCTGAAAAGATATAATAATCAAAAGAAATTTTTATTAATGAATTTAATTAACATAAGTAAACAAATTAATTTAATTTGCTTCATCTTTTCTATATCTAAAGAATTTACATTTCATTTCAAACATTCCATACATTTACAGCATATACTTAAAACTTCACAAAAGCTATCACATACTGGACTCAAAAATTAGCAAATCTATTCACAGGAGTTCTATAAGCAGTCACAACAAAAAGTACAAATCTGAGTAACACAGTCACTTAAATTATTTAATATAAATTCACAGCAGACTAAAAGGAGTCCACAAAAAGTTGAACACATCTAGAAACAGAATTGACTACACGAATCCCAGCATGCCAAAATTTATTAACTCAAAGCTGTACAATTTATGCAACAACATATCTATGTGCAAATAATATTTGAATTCTTTTTTAAACTATTGTAACATCTAACTTAATTAATTTATAATTGTTTTACCACAATTAAAGCTTAAAAGACCGCAACTTGTTTTACATGATTCATTACAACTTGGGCACAAATTTTGGCAGCACATTTCTAAGCACCCATCCCAAATACAAACTATAAGTTTCTTAAAAAAAACCAGAGGGAGTGTTAAGCAATAAACAGTTAAGTCACAAATCCATTAACAACAGCTATCAGATCTATTTAGCAAACCAAGGCAACAATATGCAGAAAGATTTGCTCCTAAATTAATAATGACATTTTCATTTTGTGGAGCTTCATTTGAATTAATTGGTACAATCACAAAGTTATTTTGATAATGTTTATCATTATGTTAATCATCTTATTTTTATAATTTTTTCTTTTATTTATTTTTTTCTACTTCTCCAGCTGATTTATCTTATTTATTATCATATTGATCAGTTGGCTAAAGTGGAGTAGTAAATTATTAAGTAGGTATCATCGCTAGATGTTATTAATTAGGAACAGGTGAATACTGTATTTATAGCTGCTAAACTTAATGTTGTTATTGTGGTTCTTAAAATATTGGAATATTTCTATCATTTAAGTTTGTATTATATTAATATTGTGAAACAGGTATATTTTACACTATAATTTATTCTCCTTGTTATTCAGGAATATTGTTATCTACCTCTTCTTAATTATTATCAAAAAACACATCTCTATTTTCTGCAAATTAAATAATCTCAATTTCTTCTTCCTAGTGTAAAGGAGCTTCATTATTTTGTTATTTTAAATTGAAATCATCCTAATGTTCTATAAAAAAAATGGAATTTTCACGGTCTTGTTAATTAACTTAAAATTTATCATTTCTCTAATCTCCTTACTAGGACTATTCATTACTAGAAAACTAAACATGAAGAATTAGGTACTTTAACTACACTAATATTTTGTTGTTCAATGTTATCAAAATTCTCTTCTTGCATTCAAAAATTATAAATATTAATTCAATTAAATTTGATCAATAAGTTTCATTATCTTGTTTAGCAAAATAACATTAATGAAAATTATCTTTTTATAAATCACAATTATTTAATTCAATTAACTGTTGAAATATATTTTTTAGCTTTGAAAACTACATTATGCAACAAGATAATCATACAATTTCTTTTTAAATAAATAGTAATTTGATAAACATAGCTTTTATTTTAAAATAATGATGATAATACAATGAATAAGTTTTAAATCTATTGTAAAAATGTATTATAATTATATTTAAACAAATAGGATTTTATTAAATTTTCTCAATTAATTAAATTTACTTTATAACATTTTTTAGTCTAACTTAATACATCAAAAATTGTTACAACATCTAGAGAGATTGAAATTAGTGAGTCTGTGATGAAATATTATGAAATAGGTGGAACAATATATAAAAAAATTTTGTACAGTGAATCCAGTATTGTTAGTGTGTTAATGGATTAAATCTTAAAAAGCCAATATTTCTAAAGTGACAGATATATATCTTTACAAATTTCTGTTCTTAAAATCACAAACAATCATCAAACAATTTTTAAGTAAAATAACAATTGATATTCGTTTAGTTTCTCTATCTGTTCCTTTACCCCTCTAAGAATATATACATTCAATTCAAGATAGATTTAAAGAGATATTTTAATCAATTATTTAAATGCTGAAACTTAATAATAATCCAAGGATTATCCTCTATTTACTTAATTGAATTTAAATGTTAAAATTTTAAGAATTGTAGTTTAGGTCACTTTAAATACAGAGAAAAAATTTGAAAGGGTCTTCAAATTTAAAATTATGGATAACTTAAAAAAATTATAAAAATTGGGTGAGCATATAAGAAAAGAATAAAAATAACTCTATAATTAATTTTATATAATATAAGATTTCATTACATTCCCAAATCATCATCATCTCCTACTCCGCCATCCTAGGTAGTTCCGTATTCATCTTTTCCATCTTAATTTTCAACTTCATCTATATAATCAGCTTACTAGTTTCCGACAACTTTAGGCTATAGATATTATATGATAAATACTTCTATTTTAACTTTCATCTATCCTTAATACTGTTTCATAATATTTTCAATTTCAACCAAAGCATCCTTCATAATTTTAACTCCATCTCTTGAGATAGTGGTTGTCCTGCCTGTATAAGATGGAGATGCTTTAATTTCAAACTACTTTTAAATTATAAAATACTGATAGGTTGCATTCTTCTGTGGACTTCTTGGAACCAGCGATGAGTGCTTCTTTAATAATTAGACTTCCTGCGTAATCGTGGCTGATTAAGTCAAATTCAGTTTTAATAGTAACTGGTTCTGGTTTTAATCTTCTTTCAATCTCTTCCATTAATTTGACCTAAATTTATTCTGATAGAGTTAATTTTTATAAATGCTTCTTTTGATCAGACAGAGCATTTTTAAAAATTTAAAGAACAGATTCATTTTATTTATTCTCTTATAATAGCCATACAATAGTTTCATATAATTCCTGAATATTGATATTGCACTTCTCAGCGATGGCTCTCATAATAGAATGTATCATTTTTCCATCTGCAAACTTTTGCAATGACATTTACTCTTCATCCTTCGCCACTTTCTTTTTAGACAAATCAATATATCCTTAGTCTTCATCTACTCTCAATACTCTAACAACTTGTATTTTTCCTATTTTTAGAGCCTTTTGAATTCCTCCTTTCAATGCTCTTGTTGTTTCATTAGGTGGGATCATCCCTCTTATTCTATCATATTCTAATAATTCCACATATGAAGCATTTTCTTAAACTTCTACTACTTCAACGACAACCAAATCATTTTCTTTTGGATATTAATTCTCATAAAATCTGCATTTTAGGTTAATTCCTTCATCTACTACAGGTTTAATTTCTTGATTCATTTAATAAATTTTATATATTATTATTTTTCATTTTTCTTTCTTATTGTTTGTATTTTAATTTTTCTTCTCATCACTTCCTCTCATATTAGAATTGTAATTCAACAGATTTTTACTGTTAACTTCCTTTGTCACCTTGAAGGATCTCACTATGCTCTTTAATAAATTAATATAACATTACATTTTCAACCAAATCCAAACCTACTTAATATTCACTAGGTAGGTTATGAGGATCATTGATATGACTGCCTTAACCAACATATAAGTTCAGTTTATTTATTTGTCCATCAAATTCATTCTCAATTGATAGAGTTAGATCAGTAGTTGGATAATGCTTAACATTATGCTCTTGTAATTTAATAATATGCCCATTAATCCAAACAAAACAATTGAATTCTTCTCTCAAGTATGAATAACTCATATAGATGTAGTGCCAATCATCTGTCTATTCAAATAATTCAGCTTTTCTTAATTCTTAATCTTTGCTGTAAGTTCCAAAACTTAAAGAATTACCACCATAAAAACTTAAGGCATAATTTTTTTTATCATCCTTTAGTCTAAAGATCTCAATATTTTCAGCATCCAAATATTCTATCTTAAACCAAGCACTAATTGCAAATTCATCTATAAAGTCATTATGATATTCCTTTTTGAACTTCATTGGGAATTGCATTTCCTCTGCAATTAACCCAATTTGTTATTTATTAAATTAAGGTTAAGGAGACAATTTCGATACTTCTTCAATGAATAATTGTGGTTTATCTGTGATGTATTATTTCCCAACTCCATAAGTCAATTATGCAAATTAACCATTTAATCCTTAATTTTATAAATCATTTCCTCCAAATTTAAAATATGCTTAATTTAATTTAAAATGCTCAACATGAAATTCTATTTTACTTATATCATCTTAATCTAAATAGACATATCCTGTTGCCAATCCATCCTAATAAGAAAAGTGAATATAAGTCCATTGATTTTTTGAAAAGAATAGTTTTTATTCTATGATTGAATTCATTGTTTTAATATCATAGGTAGAAAATACTAAACTATTTTTTTGAATTGACACTACAAGTTTATTATCTCCTAAATCATTTCCTGAATAATTCTCATTTTCAGAAACACGGGATATAAAATATGTTTCTGTCTGATAATCTTCAGGATAGAAACTAAGTAATCTAAACCAATAACCATAACCAACCTCATTGGTTTTGCTCTATATCATCTATTAAAGGATAATTTTATTATGATAGGCAGGTTTCAAAGACCGATTGCAAGTATCAACTTTCTCTGTTACTAATTTGAGTTTCTCGCTTAACTCTTTTTTTTCAACCTTAAACAATTAATTTTTTTCACTATCTCGTTAATCTAAAATTTTATTTATCCTAATAATTGTGTTATCACAATATTATAATGTCAACTCCTTTTTATCATTTTATAACTCTTACACAATATCTTTAATTTCTTCACTAACTTTCTCTAAAAGTATTTTTGGAGTAGATTTTTTCAAAGTTGATTTACTTAAGAGTAGTTCTTTATAGTTTAATAGCGACTCTTTCACTTCTAATATATCTGAAATTTATTGAATGAGATCCATGTCTTTTAATTCATTCCAATATAATAGTGAATTTTTGATCTCAAACAAATCATTTAAGTTGTCACACTCAAATTTGCTATAATCCAATATATCTCTTAATTCTTCAGTTTATGAATAACCTAATGCTATTATGAAAATAAGCAGGGAAATTGTTTTCATAGCAAATAAAAAAAAACGAATATAATATATAAATGAAAATTTATAATTGATTGAATAGGCAAGTATTCAGAAATTTTATTTATATTACTTTCACATTGTTAACCTTTAACCTGTGCTCATTAATAATGCTAAATGTAAGTAAAATAAGTTATAATAAATATACATTATCTAATATATTTTAAATTACTATTTCAAAACAATGTCTTAAAATAAAAGTAAATAATCCATGCTAAATCGTTAGTTATTATGTTGGGAGATTGTGGAGTAGGTAAAACAACAATCTTAAATAAGTAAGAATCTATTTATCAACAGTTTTTTGGATATTATCGCAAAAACTGAGACAACAATTGGAGTATAGCATCATTCATTCACAAGAAACAATATCAAATTTTCAATATGGGATACTGCAGGATAGGAAAAATATCGATCCATTGTATCAAGGTTTTTATTTTTTTTTTATTCTAGCCATTATAAAAGAGCAAAAGCTGCGATTTTGGTTTACGATTGTTCAAATGAAGCATCATTATTGCATATCGATAAATGGATAGAAGAGCTTGTTTTCTAGGCTGGTGCTAATGTAAAAATTGCATTAATAGGGGTAAAGAATCTTAAATGAAATGTTGCTTAGAATAAAACAGATTTATAAAACTTCGATATGAACGAGCATGTTTAAAAGTTAACGGAATAGTATGATATTGCCTACCAAATCTAAACTAATCATTAAGATCCAGAGTTCAAAGATAAGATGAATTAATTGTTAGACTAAATTAGCATAAGTACAATATTATTTTATTGTTATATTTGGAATTGATACTTCCAAATCAGCAAAACCAATCACCTATTTCAAATATTAATTTAGAGGAGAATAATGAAAAAGTGAATGTGATGTAATTTAATCATTAGGAAGATCATTAATATACCGAAAATAAACATATAGACCTAAATGAGGTTTCAGCTAATAATAGCAATCAAGAAGGAAAAAGTTGTGAATGCTGAATTGATTGATAAAAATAATCATAAATTAATTTTGTAATTTCTATATATGCCAATATTACTTCAAAAATATTAGAATCCAATTCTTCTTAGATTTTCATAAGTATATAAAGAAAATATATTTGCAATAACACTTCTTAAAATAGTTACCGAAAATCCTTTGTAGAATGCCAAAATTCCTCCTTCAAAGTATATTTACTTAATGATGTTAATTGTACTTAAAATTTAAGGCAATTTTTGCTTACCTCTAATTTAATATTTAATATCTAGTCTTTACAATGTCAATTGGATAGGAAATACTCCAAAAACTAGCAGCTGCTGACATACTAGCCATTAATATTCCAAATTAAGAAGCATCTTTTCTATCTCTTCCATGAGGAGTAAAGTATTATAAAGTCTTGGCATGAGATACAAAATATAATCCGTTGCCAATTGAATCTCTGAACAATTATAACTTAAGTCCTCTAAAAATTAATTACCTATTATTACTTATAAATATGAAAAATGCCTTAAGATCTTAATATCTGATACAATTTGTGAATTGGCCCATCAGTTGACTCCAGTTTTTTTATTTTCGTTTTTTGGGATAAAATTTTACCATATTCCAAAGGACATGCAAAAATATCGCTAGCAATACCCTATTAAATTTAATTTTATAATACTGCCATACTTCCTGCTAAAAATGTTTGTTAAAATGGTAAATAACTATGCTCACTTAAATTATCCATCTTTGCAAACTACTTTCTCATGTGTTCATAGGTGGAAAAATATATTGAGCCAGCGCAAACGGAATTTAAAAGCTATATTGATACCCCTATGCAAATGTATAAAATCTACCTCTATACAAGGTCTTTAGTCCTTCATCTCTTATTATTTGAATTCCTGTTTTAATCATGCCTTGTTTTTTAGATTATATTTGAATTCTGGTTTTGATGAAATCCAATGGATATGCAATCAATGTATGGATGCAGCCTATTTAATTATGTCAATTGATTACTTGAGAGAGTCCCAGAAAAAAAATTAATGATGAAATATTTCATGAAAAATATTGTTTAGATTAATTTGACATATAGAATGAAGCAACAGTACCTTACTTTTCAATAAAGAAACTATATGTTTAAAGTATATATTTGGATTATTTAGAAGCCATGAGATGTTCCTGCTTGTTACTGTCAGCTTAAGTTTAAAATATTAAGTGCATAATTAATCAAGTAAAAACTTGAAATAATTGTTGCATCTACTCCTGGAATAAAGTTTCTTATTAATATAGTATGCCTTCATTTACTTTTCTATTCTTTGTTTATATATGAAGACAATTTTGTTTGTAAAGCAAATATTATTGTTCCTTACTAATATAATTGAAAAATATATTAAATTAATACGTTTAGGAATTGAGTTGCTAGATTAATTTAGTTTATTTGATTGGCAAAGTTCTTTAGCTTTTAGCAGGTTCCCTATTTAATAATTTTATGGGAAAATCATAATTCATATACTCTTCTGTTCAATAATCTAAATTTAAAGTATAACTAATCATAATATTATATAATAGAATAATTTCTAAGATTATTAATCTATTTTCTAACAAATAGGAGCAAAAGGGAAGCTTCATTGAAAAATAAAATTGATGCTAATTAAGCTTTAGTTTAAATGTAAATTATGTAACAGTCAGTTTAACCCTGAAACAGCCAACAAACAAATAGAATTTTGTGAGACAAAATTAAAACACGGAGTAAAATGAAAAAAGAATTGAGATATAAAAATAGAAATTTATTGAATATATATTTATACTATTTATTATCAATTGCTCCTTTTCACATATGGATTGGTTTGAAATGAGCACTCATACATGCTTCCTTCAAAGCTTCACTTAAGGTTGGATGAGCATGGCATGTTCTAGCAATATCTTCAGAAGCAGCACCATATTCAAGACCTAGAACAGCTTCAGCAATCATTTCTCCAGCATTTGGTCCCTAATAATAAGAACAATAGATTACCACAATATGAACTCCTAACAATTTGTCTGTCTTTTTATCTGTTAAAACTTTTATGAAACCTTCAATATCATCATTGGCCTTTGCTCTAGAATTTGCCAAGAATGGAAAAGATCCTTTAGCATATTAAACTCCAGCTTTCTTTAATTCTTCCTCTGTTTTTCCAACAGTGGCTACTTCTGGACTAGTATAGATGACTCCTGGAATGGCATCGTAATTTACATGTCCAACCTTTCCAGACAAAATTTCAGCAACGGCAATACCTTCTTCCTCAGCTTTGTGTGCAAGCATAGGGCCTTCAACAACATCTCCAATAGCATAGACACCATCAACTCCTGTGGCAAAATTATGCCCGATTTAAATTCTGCCTCTATTGTCTAACTTCACACCAACAGACTAAATTATGGATAATCAATACTTCAGCATTCAATCCTTAGGTAAATGGACGTCTTCCTGTGCTCACTAAAACATGATCAGCTGTTAATGTGATTTTATCACCTCCTTTAACAGGTTCAATAGTGACTTCAGCAGCATTGCCAAGATTCTTTCCACCTAAAACTTTGTGTCCAATTAAGAATTTGATTCCTTATTTAGTTAATATTTTTTAGAATGCTTTTGATACTTCAAGATCAATAGCTCCACATATGTTGTCTAAGAATTCAACTACTGTAACTTCTGTTCCCAATCTTTAATATACAGATGCCATTTCAACTCCAATAACACCTCCTCCAATAACTATCATTTTTTTAGGAATTTATTGAAGAGACAATGCTCCTGTGCTTGATATGATTACTTTCTCATCAAAGTCTAAACCTGGGAAGGGTGTGGGCTCACTTCCTGTTGCAATAAGTGTATTCTTAGTTTTTATTGTCTCCTTCTTTCCATCATTTAAATCAATGGCAATTTCATTTTTAGATGCAAATTTACCCCATCCTTTATAATAAGAAACCTTGTTTTTGGCAAATAGACCTTCAATTCCTTTTGTAAGTGATCCAACTATATCACCTTTTTTCTTCTGTACTTATGTCCAATCAACTCCTAGATTATCAACCTTAATTCCTAATCCTTTGAAGTTTTTGTGAGCATCTTCATATTTATGGCTGATGTTCAGAAGAGCTTTGGATGGGATGCAGCCTACATTTAAGCATGTACCTCCAAGACTGCCTCTTTTTTCTACACAAGCTGTTTTTAAGCCTAATTAAGCAGCTTTGATGGCAGCAACATATCCCCCTGGACCACCACCAATGACTACTAAATCAAATGGTTGACTTGAGAATGATGATCTTTAGAAATGAGTGAATTAGTTGGTTATTAAATATCTTGTCTTAAACATAATTTATTTATTTTTAGTTTTAAAATACAAATTAATTAAAAATGACGCTAATTACGATTAATAAAATAATCAATATATTACAATGACTTCATTTGAATTGCAAGAATAATACTCACTATAGGATTCTCTTTTGTCTGATGTATCTTCAATGTCCATTGAATAAAGGTCAAGAAGCAGAACACTAAACAAAACTGTTAAGTGGAAACTTGAATAATTTCATGAAAAAAATGTGATGCAAGAAGAATAAGAAAAAATCTAGAGAGTTATTAAAATATACGATGATAATCTTAATGATGAACATGGTTAAAGTGGTAGCAATTTTTTCGAGGAATATTTATCTTGGCTTCCAGTCATTCTACCAAAACGAGTTTGGCCTTGGAAGATATTTGTAGCAATTACAACTCTCTTTGTCTTTTTCGAAGTGCCTATATATGTAATGTATGGTGATGATTTCTGGAAGGTATTGATTTGGTTTAATGTGAGGAATTAATAAATCCCGGAGGACGATATACATTATTTTATGGAATCTTTATTATACTTTTATACTTTATCTGTTTACAATTTTAGAATTTCTATTATTTTTGAATCTATCTACATGTATTAATTCTGTTTTAGAAAACAATTTTAAATGATTAAATAAGAAAATAATTATCATTAAGAATAACAGACATGCTTCTTGATTTTGTAACTTCATACTATAAACATGGAAATCTTGTTTTGGATAAAAGAAAGATAGCAATGCATTACTTTTATGGATATTTTGTTTTTGATTGTGTTGCTGTATATATTTGTTTATTCACAATAGTTATTCTCTTGTGTTGTTAGATTAGCAGTAGATACTAATAATCTCAGATTCATCTTCTTCATGTTCTATTTCAAATTACCTTCTCTACTTAGAATTGATCATCAAATTGCAGAATTAATATTACTACATAAAAGATTAAGAACATTCTACCAAATCACAAAAATGTTAATTTTTATGTTTTTCTGCTTCAACTTTTATTGTTGCATTTGGTATGTGTTAGGCATTTATGGTGATAATATACATATTAATACATGGCTAAATGTACCAGGTAATTTCGGTGTTATCAAAGATAAATCAATTCATGAAATATATTTTTATTCCTTCTATTTTAGTTTGAATGTACTCTCTACCACTATGGGTTTTGGTGACATTGTAAATACTGTTAATTTAAATTTTAGTCTCCTATGAATATTTATGAATGTTCCTTTGCTCTTTTTGGAGTAATGTTTGCTGTAGTAGTATTTGCTTTAAATATCAATAATTTTTAAAAAATGATGGAAGAATACAATTCATATTATATGCAAAGGTTCAAATAAAAAGTAATCACTTTTCTTGAAATATTAAGGTGTCTATTAATAAATTTATGGAATAAAAGAATGTACCTTCTGAATTAAGGGAACGTATAAGATAATATATTAATGAGCATTGGGCTGAAGAAGGAAGTAGAGATTAGGAAAGCGAACAATAAGTATTTGAAATACTAGCACCTGAATTAAAATAAGAATTAATGTATCAATCTTTAGGATAGTTTCTCTAAAGAACTATGTTTGCTAATCATTTCACTAAACCTTTTCTCAAAGAATTAGCAATGAAAATTAGAGAACAATCTTTTTCCTAAGGAGATGAGATTATTGGTGTAGGATCTACTGAATAAACTGATGATTTAAGCATCTTTTACATTGTAGGTGGTTCTGTTATTGTAAAACCAGGAAATAGTGAAATTATTAAAAAAAAATTAGGATTGTATAGCTATTTTGGAGAATGGTCTTTCTTTACAGGTTACTATTCTCAGATATTATAATTTTAGGTTTTCCAAGAACAGGTACTGTTAATGCGAAAGAGTACTCTTAAGTTTATGCAATTACAAGGGCTGACTTTTTAGAAACACTAAAGAAATTCCCTGAGGATTTTGAAATGTATTGTCAAATAAGAGATAAATTATTATTCACTAAAGAATTTAATTTAGTAGAATAACAATGCTACACTTGTAATAACACTGATCATTACGCTGATTCATGTCCTAAAACTCATTACATACCATTAGTTTAAGAATTAATTGAAGAATCCACAGTGTTAGACCTTAAATAGGATAGAGTGAAAATTTAAAGATTTGATAGAAAATAATGGGCCACTAGAGCCAATGCAACAACTTTAATCAAAGGATTAAGTAATAACAAATTGAAAAAGAAGGCTAATCTTATGCTTAAAACATAGAGAGCTCTAAAAAAAAATACAATAAAAATTGATAAACCAATAATTCCTTAATGGCAAGTCAAAGAATTTAAGAGTTTAGATGAAGAATAAGCAGCTAATCCGATGATAGATGAGATAACAGATAGTTAAAATCTCAATGCTTAATCTTTTGATAATGATATCCCTTAAAAGCAATAATAGAGTTAATAATTGAAAAGCTTTGCAATTCAAACTTTAACTTAATCTGCTATGTAATAATCAGCTCTATTGAGTTCAAAAGTTGTTGAAAATCCTACACAATTTTAATCTAAATAAAAAGAGAATGTTATGGCTGAGTACCAGAAAATAATACAGCCAACAATTAAGACTGGGGTTGAATAATTTGATGCACCTGCTAATTACAAGAATTATTATAGAAAATACAACAGCAATAATTATTAAGAGTTCAAAGATGTTAAAATAATTGAAAAAAACAAAATACAAAATATGAGACAGTCGATAGTATTAAAATGACTCAATTATATATAAATATCAATAGATGAAACTTCATTAAATTAAATTCCCATCTTTACAATTTTTCATTACATTTCTTTTGGTAAAGTAAGGAATACATCTTAATGGGATCTTTTATGTCTATGATTGAAATGGAGAATTGAGCATATCTCACTAATATATCCTTAGTAATTAGGCAGTTGAATCTACTAAATGATAATTGATTAAATTATTTATATATCAAAGTCTTTTAATCTATTTCTTATAAAAAAGTTCAAAAAACACACTGGCTCCAAAACCTCCTCCTAATGGCCCTCCTACATAAACCCATAAGAAGTCCATTCTCTGCCTATCTCCTGTTTAAAAGGATTAGAATAATTGTAATGAAACTGCCATACCTGGATTTAAGCATCCTAAAATAATCATAATTATAAACCTCCTGAATGGAATGTAAATTCTCTTGAAAAATACAATGCCAAAGCAACTAATACATAAGTAGTCATAGGTTATCCCCCTGGCGTTAAAGTAGTTTCTTTATCTGTTTGGATAAGTATGAATAGAATAAATGTAAATGTTCCAAATGCCTCTCCACTTACATCAGATAATATCCATGAGTACTCACTACTTTTAACTTAAGGGCTATCTACTTCATTCAAAATTAAATAGCAACAGCATGCTCCACATAATGCTCCTGAAAACTAAGCCAACCAATATATCACTGCTTAAGCAAAGTTAACTCTTCTTGATAAAACCATAGCCAATGTAACAGCAGGATTTACATGTGCTCCTGAAAACGGACCAGCCAAACAAACTGATGCAAAGAAAAACAATGCTAAAAACTCATCTGAACCTTATGAACATATGATTCTAAATTTTATAGTAATTTGTACCCGTATGCAAATAAAGCCATTCCAAAAAATTCAAATAAAAAGATTCTCATTTCATCTCTTGATTTTCCTGCTGTGGGTATTATCTGTTTATTTGTTTTTGGTTGACTTATAATAGCATCTTCCTCCATGTTAATTTGATAAATTTATTTATATATAAATATTAATTATTGTTCAGCTACTTATTTTCATATATTCTTATTTTCAAAGAAAGACTGTTAAACTTGTTGATTTTACTGAAAACAATCTAAAATCTACAACATTCCTAGTTTTAGACATTCTTTATCCTATAACTATATTATGTTATTCCTACAGATATATCTATGATAGAGTATCAAAAGCAGATCTAATCTACGAAATTTAACGGTTACTAGAATTAACCATAAAATTAAAAAAGAAGTTGATTGAATTATAAGATAACAATAGAACTGATAAAAACAATAACGATGGAGCTAAGATTAAAAAGAAATGCTAATTCAATATAAAAGTAAAAAGATGAATAATATGTTTAGTTAAAGCATCAATAGACTAAATTTAATAAGTGTTATGTGAATATCGATTATTTTTATGAGGTTATAATACTATATACTAAAGACATCTTATTCATCAAAGAGAGAATATAAGATATGAATTAGGTAATTAGAATAATAAAGTAATTCTATTAAGAGCACTTAGATGCTAATGAAGAATTATGAAATCAAAAATATTATCAATTTAAATTATTTTATAATTAAAAAGTGAACATATTTAATTGATAAATAATTTTATACTGAATATCGTTAATAAAATTCCTTCATTCAAGTGATAACCTATAATCTTATACTCGTGAATTATTCTTGTTCATTTATGGTTTTTTCTTGGATTTAGATTAAATCCAAGGACATTTGGTAATAGATGCTTTGAGTGCATATTGAATAGATAACATCTATTACACTCCATTAGGCTAGAAAAGTGGGATAATGCCTGCTTGAACTCTAAGATGATTATAATCTATCAATAGAACAATTAAATTAATGAAATCAAATATCATTATATTCAATGAATATATTTCTAACCTTAGATGAAATTTGGAACCTTTAAAATAACATTTATAAATGGAGATATTTTCTATTCTGTTTTTCGATATATAAACATGTCTCCAAACCTAGCTTTAAGTTATTTATAACAATTCAGATATTTATTTATTGATAAAGCTTTATAAAATTCTGTAAATTTTTCTTCCTATTTAATTGCATAATTAAATGAGTAAATAGTGATTGATTTTAATAGATTATATTTTGTTAATTTGTTTGAATTCTATTTAGTTTATACAATTCTGATTTTGTTTATTGACTTATACGCAATTTTACTAATTTAAAAGTTGTAATATGAGGTAGTATAAAAAAGGAATTTAATAATAAATTAAATGGATAATAGGTAAGGTATAGAGATGGAGGATGAGTTTTATGGATTTTAAAGTCCTTAAAACATGCTTTAAAAGATTGATTGCTTTGTAACTTTAGGTCAATTTGATTTGGATGAGGATGAAAACGAAAATTTTCCCCAACATATTCAGATTGAGCAGCCAGAAATTAACAATTTTAGGCTGCATAAATTTTTTAATGCTGAGCCTGAAGTTAATTAATTTGTTCAAAAGTAATAAGAGGTCCAACATGAACCCAGAATGAAACCTCAACGTAAGATGTCATAGAGTTTACCTTCATTTATGGAAGAGATAGATACATTAATTTCTTAGGCTATTGAGAGATAAAATGGATTCTTAGAATAATAAAAATATAATGTAAACTTTTCAGGTTACCTAAAATTAGGATGCATTAAATAATATTGATAATTTTACGTTTTTAGAGTAATCTCTATCTCAGCCTCAAGTTTTCAAATCCTTTTATTCTCAATATATCCGAACTATAAATAAGTTAAGGATGTATAGACAACAAAAAAGGTATATATATTTGAAAATTAATTAGATTGGATGTTAAACAATTTATGGCATTTGTTTGTTCTTTAGGGATTGAATTTATTTAAGAAATATTTAATTTAATTCATAAAGCAGATAGCTCATGGTGTTTTGAGTTGCTCAAATAAGAAGGTCTCACATAATAATTGCAAAATGAAAATTAATAACAATCATTTTCAGATTTTAAATTATAGAAAACCTAATTCTAATAATAGCCTTATTAATAAAAGCAACAATAATAATAATAATAAAAATAATAGTAATAATAGGTAGATACTATAAATGAATAGTATTAATAATAAAAAATATAGTAAAATTAATAGCATTAAAATTCAAGTAGCATTAATTAATAAAGTGCTTTAAGCATTGTAAATGAAGCAATTGAAAAGAAAGGAAGAAAAACTTGGTCAAATAAAGAAATGGAAACATTACATAATTTTATAAATACTTACTAAAATAATTCAATTACTAATTAATAAATTTAAGATTTATCAAAATAACTGGGTAGAACTTGGTATTCTGTCTAATCGAAGATATAGAAGTTAAAAAAAAATGGATAAGATTAAATGAGTGATGTTAGAAGTTAGAGTATGAAAGATGATCCTTCCAAAGAATAATTAAAAATGTAAAGAATCAGTACTAAATATGATTATACTGTGGAAGATATGATAAAGATAGTTCTGTAATAAATGGAGGGAAGATGTGGCACGAAATAGAAGATTATTGAATCTATTAATCAAAATTTCTTTAATGGATAACTTTCTGAAGATTCAGCGTGTTTAAGATCCATTTCAATAACTCTATCTAATAATCGGAGCTAATTTATCCGGAAAATAAAGGGCAATTTTGGTCTAAATGAGATTTATTAAGGTAGAGGAGAGGATGACAATAAAATGAGGAATAAAATAGTCTAGATTCTTTAAAATCTACCAGAATAAAGAGGTACTCTACAATAAATAGTTGCATCTTATACTGAAAACACATTTCTAGATGAAGTCAATCTTAAGAAGTTATAAAAATAGATAAGCTAAACACTAAGACTCAGTAATCGCTTTGACAAAAGAAATGCTAAAACAATATACAAAATACAAGAATGAATTGATTAAATTTGTTTGTGAATATGACCTAGTTCAGAAATTTGAGAAATGTTATGTATTTATTATTAATCATTCAGAATTCATTCTAAATTTTATATGTTTATATTCAATTCAACATATACATTACATATCTTGATTAACATTATTTACAAAAAATAATCAAAAATTCATTCTTCTTTTAACGTTTCTAGATGCTTTAAAGTTTTATCTTAGTTGAAAAAGCAAGTAACAGTTAAGATTACAATTGATAAGATACACATAATTCCGAAAGGTAGATATGGATCTATAAAAAATAAAGGAAACAAAAAATAAGGAGATGGTATAGCACCAATTTTCCCTATAGCCTAGACTAAACCACAGCCTTAGGATCTTAAATAAAGAGGATAAGTTTCACAACAAAGTAAGCCTATTGTTGAAAAAAGACCTCTTGTTGAAATCTTGATTATAAACAGACCTACATACAAAAATTGATTCTTCAATATATATAATAAACCATTGGCAATAGTGAGTCCAGCAGCTGAAAATGCCATAATTTTTACTCTGCCTCCATAACGTGGATTATCAATCATGTAATAAATGATTAATGCAAAGAAAAATTCTATAATGAACATATATAGCATCGGTGCAAATCCTGAATTATTCTCAGCGAATAAGAAAGGCATCAACAAATAGATACTCATGTTTTATAAATTTGTAAGAATGCAGACTAAAAACAACAATAGAGTTTCTTTTCTATATTCATCTGATAGAACCCCATATAAATGTAATTCTTGTTCTTTATGTTCCTATATTTATTTTTAAGACCATTCTTATAAACCTTTTTTCTATAAAATAACACTAAATGTTATACATCATCATCCAAAAACTAGATATTCTCTTTTCCATTCACTTTAATGACGTTTTCAATTTCTTCAAATGCTTTTTAGTATTCCTCTTGATTTAAATAATATCTAATGGTTTCTTTAACGAAAAATAATGATAATAAAAAAGCACTTGTGATAGGTATTCCATTGAATCTAATCAAGCCTCTCCAATTACCAGATGAGTAACTATCTAAAAAGAAGAAACAAAGAAAGACAAAGTAAATCTTTCCAAAAATATAGAGCAATGATAATCCAAAAGCAAATCTGCCTCTATATTTTGCTTCTGTAACTTCAGAAATAAAAATAAATCCTAATGGACAAGTTGTTCCAAAAACTAAACCAAAACAAAGCCTAAGTATAATCATTTCTTCATAAGAATTACTAAAACTTGTATAAAATACCAAAAACGAACTCAAACCTGTGAATATTGTGAACGTAATTTTTCTGCCTATTCTATCTGTTAAGAATGCACATAATAAATTTCCTAATACAACTCCAAAAAGAAAGGATGATCCAAAAGTTGCAACTTAGGCTTAATTCAAATTCCATTCAGTTTAGAGGATAGAAATCAAAATTGACATAAAAGTATACTCTATGCCATCACAAAATTCAACCAAACCGATAATAAAGAGTGTTTTGCCTTAGTACAATCCAGTCCCAATTTTAGTTTCAAGAATTTGATCAAATGAAATCATTAATAATGATTTAGATAAAATATAATTATCATAATCCATAAGGATTGTTAGGTACGTTAGGAGGCTATTTTGCTTATTAATACAAATTTGGTTAGGGTTGCATTCCTATTTGATTCTCTTATTCTTATGGGGGATATTAGAATTATGGCAATTATTGATTAATTTACTATTATTGGACATCTGTAATATGTTATCCTAAAAAATTTGTATTAGCAAGCCCTTAAACAAATTTGCCCTAAAATTAAGCCTGCTAAGGAGGGTATCCTTATTCTTATTATTATTAATAATTAGGAGGTGGGTAAATTTATTGTTATTACTGATAGACATTTGATTATTGAGGAGGGAATTAATTCAATTATGAAGTAGGATATTAAGGTAGTTATTATGATGGATATGAAGACTATTGTGGTGGGTAAACTTATTAGGGTTAAATGTATGGTGGAAGTGGAGGTTGCTAAAATTATGAGGGAGGTGGTGGTAATTATTATTAAGGAATTTAAGGTACTGATTATTATTATTATTAAGGTTATTGATTAGGTTGCATAATCTACTATTATAAACCATATTGTTATGAATATTGATTGATGTCAAATTATCCTAAATTAATGACTATATAATTATTGATAAAAAATTACAATTTTTTTGTCCAGGCTTTCTACCAATCAAAAGCATGTAATCAACTAATTGATCTGGTAATTCTTATAACACATTTTTAGCTAACAATTCTGGATTACTTTTATATTGGTTAAATGGAACAAATTGGACTAAGTCTCTTTGAGTTCTTCTACCTAAGGAATCTTGGAGATTACTATCATCATCATCCAATATTGACATATTAGTAAAATCTGCATCTCCAACTCCAACAATTATTATAGATATTGGCAAATGTGAGGATGCAACAATAGAATCAATAGTTTACTATATAATAGATTTAGATATTGATATATACCTTCATATCATGGATTTCTCCATCTGTTAATATAAATAATACAAAGTATGTATTAGTACCCATATCTTTACAAGTTTAAGCTATTTTCATTGATTCTTAAATGATGGGATTAAAATAGGTAGGACCATCAAATTATACATTTCTAACAGCATAATTATATGATTGCATAATTCCCTCCATTTCTGAGACTTCTGGATTTTGAGGATTACCATTTAATGGGAAACAATGCAGAGTTTAAGGAGTATTCAAATTTTGGAGTCTTGGTTTACATCCAAACCCAAAAATGGGTACCTTTTTGTCATGATCATAATTTAATAAGATCTCTCCAACAGCCAATAATGCTTATTGATACTAATTCATTCTATGATATTAATCATCAATATAATGAAGAGAACTTGGATTTTTAGGTGATTAATTCGATGCTGTAAAATCGATTGCTGCAATTAAGTTTATTTATGTTCCACTCTACAAATAATCTAAGAAACTTGGCTTTTCAATTAATGTAAACTAAAATATATTTAATATGAATTACTCCATTGAAAATTATGAAACCAGATTATTTTTTATTTTTATCCGATAATATTTTTTTGATCATATTCTTTCCCTTTAATTCATCTACAGAAAAATCAGTAGAACAAACATGCTCATGATTTCCTGAAGTTCTGTAATCCCAAATTTCAACTCTGATAGGCATGTAATAATCTCCATTGCATAATTTCTAAGATTAAATATCCAATCTTTTCCAAATTGGTTTTAAATTACATTTAATAGGTTCACTTTCATAAACTAAGAGTTATTAATTTGTATCTTTTCTTATTCTATAGAGTCTGTAAAATGGTGATGTGGAATGCCAAGGTAAAAACCTTAAATTGGGTAAATTATCAGCACCTAATGAATTTAATAATTTGAGTTTACTTATTTGCATAATTATTTTATCATTTATCATTCTCACCTAATCTGCTCTTACAACTAGTATTCCGGTTTTCTTCTGTCCATTACTTAAATTTAACATCACTAACTAATCCCTTGCTCCTGCTATATTAGCTAATGTAGTTTCGGCACTTCCTATAAACTAAATTTTATAATTAAGAATCTACATCATATTATCCATGTCCGTCATCATCATTACATACAAATTTTAGTGGTTATTAACATTCAAAGTAATATTCAATTATAAATGATTTTGAAAAGTTTGGATTCAAGTTATCTTAAATTATTTCTGTTCTTCCCACTTCTGACCATTAGTTATTTCTTTTCACATACATTATCACATAGGGATCACTTTTTGAAAAGGTATCCATGTTAGCCAATCCACGACAACTTAAGAATAATTCTAATTTCTATTGGGATTCCATAACACTTCCACTTCTTCCATATAAGTCATTCATTATTAAATTTTTTGTATATTAATTATTATTACAAAAAAAAAAAACAAGTTTATTAAAATTTATCAAAATATCACAAAACAAATAAGCTAAATCAAAGAGATCATTATTAATTTAATATTTTTATGTTGAAAAAGTACTCTTCGATAACCTAGATGCAGCAAGAGAGTGCCAAATCTGATAGGTAGTATCCCGTTTTGAATAAGATTTCTGTTTGCATATCGTAACACTGTCTATGATCTAACAAATTTTGTAGATGATCACCCTGGAGGAAGGTTCTCTCTCTAAACTTTCAAGGGTAAAGACTTAGAGAATGTACCTTTATTTATTTTAAATTCAGATTCTATTTAATGCATCCATACACAGGCACCAACAATCAATACTCTCTTCTCTTGAGCAATATAAATGTGGAATAATTGAAACCAAAAACCTTTAAGACAGTAAACCTAAGGCTACTGCTACAAGTAAATCAAAAACACCTTAAAAGAATGAGCAAATCTGCAAAACCTAAATGTCAGATGACAAGACCAATAGATCAAATATCACATCAAAATCTAAAGTCAGTATTTAATAGCAAAGTAATTTACTGTTACATGATTCAAATGAAATAAAAAAAACAAACTTAAAATAAACTTCAAAAACAAAATCTATCAATAAGGCTGAAAATATTCTTGCAGAATCAAATACAACTATTAAATCTAAATCTGATATAAATATCTTAAATCAATAAAAGCTTTAAGATTCATTACCACTTTAAGGTTCATCAAGTTAACTTTCTATAGCATCTAATCTCAAAATTTCACTTTTATCCCCACAGATTATTCATGAAGAAGATGAATCTTAACCTTCTCCACTAAATAATAATGTAGAAAAATTTGAATGTGGAATTATCCCAGAAGAATTAGTGAATTTAAAAGTTCCCATTTTAAATTTCTAACTTACTGGATATCTTAGGATGAAATATAACCAAAAAATTTGATCATAAATTTAATTGTATAAGATAATCTTTTTTTTTGTTTTTAATATATATCTTGACTTATATTCACTAGATTGATTTCTTAAAATCAAATTTGGATTAACAAGAAGAATAACTTTAGTTGTTTAAACAATTATATTTTAAATTATCAGGTTTATAATTATAATAATATAATAATAAAAATGAATTAAATAAAACAATCAGTCTCATTAAAATAAGTGAAATAATATAGCATTACATTGGAGTAAATCTTATACGATAGGTTTGTATTGTTAACAAAGAACTTTTTGTTGCAATATTTATCGAAGTATATGAACAAATTCTAAATACATAAATTAAATTAAATACATGCATCAGATTTTTAATTTATTAGATCAATTATCTATTGTTCTCTAATCATATAGAAATTAGTGGAATTTTGGATTTAACTAATCTATTGGTTAATTTAAGATTGAGTATTCTCATTCATTTTAAATTGGGTTGAAAGAATCTTCAAAATTGCCCAACGAAGACATATGTCATCAATTTTAGTCTCAAAATGTTATAAGTTTTATGCAAAATTGCTTAAAAAGTTAAATTCTGATTACGAGATATTTTAACTATTTTAATCAGTTGAAATCATCGATAACAATTATTCTACTGTAAATCTAGTCTTAGGATTTGGATCAAGCATTCCTTTAAGCATTGGAATGAATATTGATTATGGCATTCTTAATATTGGATTATTGACATAATTTTGAATAATTTTCTTTAATTCTGATTCTTTACCATGATAGAAGGGAACATTGCCATAAATGAGTTCATACATAGTAATTCCAACTGACCAAACATCAGACTAAAAACTGTATATATCATTAAGTAATGATTCCGGTGCCATATAGAGTGGAGTACCAAAAGATGATTTTTATAACTCCAAAAAATTCATATTAACACTAAAACCAAAATCGGCAAGTTTTGGTATACAATTATGCATCATAATATTTGGAGGTTTTATGTCTCTGTGTATGATATCTATTGATTTTAATTTATAATTACTCTTAGATTTCAGTTCTTTCAGTGCCTATAGTAATTGATGGAAAATCCTTAACAATTATTAATCTGATCGATTCTTTATAAATTTCAATTCTCCTTCATTACAGTATTCAGTAATGATGTATTGATTGTTTGGAGTGTAGATGTAATTGATATACTATAAGATGTAAGGTGAATTGAGTTTCTTTAATGATTCAATCTCATTACTCAACATCTATCTTGAAAAATTTGAATTCAATTTGGAATTCTCAATAACCTAACCATATTGTGAATCTTAATTACTTTAATTGCTACTTCTTATCCAGATCTTCTGTTCTGGCCTTTAAATACCGAACTGTATTCCCCTTACCCTAGACAGTCTTCTAAATGATATTCGAAATCATTTATTATTTTTTTAGCTGATTATTTACTAGGTTGTTAACAAATTTTTGGTGATAACTAAATTTCTAACATAAAAACTTTAAATTTTTTATTTATTATTATTTAGCATTTTTGATGATATTTTAATTAAAAATCAATCAATCCATGAATCTTCTAACACAAGCAAAGAATTTCTTATCAGATACTGGCGGGAATGTAATAAACTTCTTCACAGATATATTATACTTCACCTTTTACACTCTTATTTGATATATATTTGTCTTAACTTGAATTTTGTATCAATTTACATAACTTGGCATTAAAATTTGGTCCATAATTTATGGCTTTAATAGGGTTTGCAAATGAAATAGAAAAGTTAATGTTAACACAAGTGCTTGACACAATACTATTTAGTCTTTTAGATAATCTAATTAATTACATTCTTAAGTTTACTTATCAAAGACTTCACTCTAGATTACTTATCGATAATAATTTTGGCTATAAATACATTCTTTATCTAAGTATAAGTGCTAAGAATTTAATTTCTAATTTTAACTTTCTGCATTAATTTACAATTAATTACTCAATATATAATTGCTTAAGAATTGAGAAACATCATGTAAATTTTCATGATATTTGACTTTAAGTTTTAATTGATAATATTGTGAAAAATGATCAAATCTTCCAAAGTTAAAGTATTTATTTCTAAATTTAGCCAATAAAGATATCACCCTATAACAAATATCTCTTAATTTAATTATTATGAAAACATGATTAAGGGATCTCATCATAAAGGGAAATAATATGAACTTTTAGATATCAAACCAAGCAATCAATGAAAGATTTGTAATTGTTAGAGTATAATTACACACTCTAAATTAATACTGGGTTACATTTTTAATTTTTTAGTAATTAATTAAAAATTATTAATCCCTTTTATTAATTCATTTACAACAACACAAGGAAAATTTGCATAAAAAATATAGACATCAAACAATATGAAATTTATAAAATTTATACATTTTTATTTAAAAAATAAATTTAATTAGAACAGAAAAATATTTTTATAATACCAAATATTAAATATCATAACGATATTATTAAATACAATATCATGATGCATATCACTAATTTGATGGCAAATGCTTAAATAATTATCTTTATCCTTTTTTTGATATATTTTAAAATCTAAGTGTTTTCCCAAAAAGAGTTTATTTGCTCTATTTATTTTTAATTTCTTAATTCAACCTTTCTTTTGGAGTATTCAACTATCCATATGAAATATCCCTATTGGAACTCTGATTACAGCTACAAAAGCAAAGTCTTGGTGGAGGGGAATAACTTTTTTGTTCTGATATAACATGATTTTATTCTATTTTTGTATCCCAAAAGGTAATTGTTTTACATTTTTTATTTTTTTTTTTATTTATAATTGTAGTGAGACTAACTGCAGTTGATTATTTGAGATATGATTAGGATTTTTTTTAATTTTTTGAATCGCAAATGCCCATTTATCTTAAGAATTTAATTGAAATTTATATCCTATTATGAATTATAAACTAATATCATTCTAAACTGAAATCTCCAAATACAAGAAACATTCACATTATAAATTGACAATGATTACATCTAAACTATTCAACATTACTTCAAAATAGATCATTTTAAAAAATATAAAAAATCACTATTTGAAAATAGATTAAAAATAGTGATTTTAATATTAACATACATACATTAAAACTCTTTCATTATTATTTGAAATAAATTTCATAATATTGGAACCCATTATTTTTGCTTCATCCAAATATTTATATAACAAGGGCCAAAGGACATTATTGATATTTAAGATATTAAATAAGTGTATGTAAATGTATCATTTGATGCAACCAGCAATCCTAAATATAAATGCTTATAATAATTAAGATGTTAATATTTGGTAGTGTAGTATAGTTTTAAAGACATATTTTAAAAGCAAATGAAAACTTCCAATAGTCCTTATTAATATCCTTCCAAAACCAAAAGCAAAATATGCAGAATATTAAAAATTCTATTCTTCCAAACGGAGAGAGTGTTTGACAGAATTAAATTTATAAAATATTTTTGATTCATATGGGTGATAGAAAAAGTTATTACCCTAAGGATTTAATGGATGATTTTCATTCATAAATAGTGTTTGTGATCTTAGAGCATTATTATTATTATTTTTATTCATAATAAAAAAATTAATAATGATAATAAATCTATGAAAATAACTGATCTCATGATTCTAATTCTTCATGTAAAAGTAATGTTAAATGAGTATCTGAAGTAATTTCATATTCTTTTAACTCTGCCTCATCATCTAATAATGTTTTTTCAAGAAATAATGAAGATCTCTCTGATTCAATGCCACATTTTGTTTTAACTTCCTCTATTTTCATATTGGGTTTAGCTTTAATGTAATACGTATTGTGATTTTGGTCTTGTATGGTTAACATTAATAGTTTTCGTTCTTTACGAGATCCACAGAACATGCAAAAAAAAGTACTTAGAATACTAATCATTAAGAAATTATTATTATTATTAATCTGAACTATCCATCAATAACATTTGTAAAATAAATCAACATAAATCTGAAGATTAAAAGAAAAAATAAACATATTGAAACTATTCGTTATAGCTTTTAGAGTATTAATAAAAATTAATAATGATTTTGATAATTGAATATTTGATAATTATTGAAGAAGAATAAAAGGAAAAATAGAATATAATGTATCCTTACTAACAAAATAATTTCTGAAATGATTTATTTGAGTGTTTGGATATATTATAAACAATCAGAGTTACTTCTTAACGGACTATTGTTTCTTTTATTTCTATTTATCTCTCTACACTTATCTTAATTGTTTCTTAGATTTATTAAGTTCATGTTCGATTTCCTTTTTTCTAAAGACATCCTATTTTTAATTTAGTTTTTTACTTCATATGCATCTGACTTGGTAGCTTCAATGATAGGGGGTATTACAGAATCTCTCTTTTTTAATTTTCTCAAAGTCCAATTCTTTTTATTTTCATCCCAAACCATTCGACTATTAAATTTAAATTCTGGACAATATACTTCTTTTTCTTTTTAGCAAATTTACTATCCTTTACTTTCTAAATATATGTCTGTTATCTAGGAAGAATAATATTTTCTTTATCATAAGGAAGATCTGTTTCCTATTAACCTTCAATTAATCTTTGGGACACATATTTAAGCTACTCTGATACTTTATCAGCAATAATGTCAAAATCATATTGTTCTACTGTATCCAATGCTGTTAAAGTAAGCTTCGGTTTATCAAATAGGATGTTAATATTTGAGGTCATTTTAGGACTTAAATAAATAATAAATAAAATGAATATAAAGTTAATTTTCATATTTTTAGTGTTACTTGCATAAGGAGCCTTCGGTATTTAAATATAATAACTAAAGGTGTTGTAACCAAAGTGACAGAATGCTAGGTTAAATGTGATAAATAAGTGAATGGATGCATTTACACATGTGCATAAACATAGATGCGATAATCATTAGTCACTCAGGAAAGATGTTAAAAACTATGTGCAGGAGTAAATAAGGAATGCAAAAATACAAAATGCTACTTAGATCCTTGATTAGTTATTTTACACATTTTTAAAAACGTATTATATATATTCTCTAACCCATTTTATCTATTATTAATTAATTATTTCAACAAAAGAGGATGGAAAATAAATAAACTTTTTCATTAATCTTTCCTATTAAACACATTCAAGTATATTAATTATAAACGTAATCCACTCTTTGTGACATAGATTCAATTTTAATATACTGATCTAATTCAATTATTGATAGTTAAATTTATAGAAGAATTGCAAATATTTTCATTTAAAGTAGTGTTCTTTCTTAATACAAACATGAAAATTATATACAATGACTTATTCATTCCAATCTTGCAAGCACATTTAAATTTCTCCTCATTATTTATCAATTGAAATAACTGATACAATATTATTATTCTATATTTTATAATGTTTATAGATACTTATTTTTGGTATCCCCTACTTCTTCAATCAACTCATTTTTTGTAAATAATTTCTGGTATGCATTAAATTCTAATAAAAATTAAGTAGAAAAGAGACAACTTAGAATAATTAACTAAATATCAGCATTCAAAGAAAAATTAAATTAAATAGTTTTATTATTGTACAATACTAATATAATAATTTTGATTTATCATCTAAGTCTTTATTTTGCTTAGTTCTGACATTTATTTTTGGTCCTAAAGAAGTGTAATCAATAATAAAGGGAATTCTTCAACATCTAAATCCTCAACATACACTTCATATCATATTTCTAATATATCAAACCTGTAGATTAGATGAATACGAGAATGAAGGGTGTATTTTCAAACCATTATTTAAAGTTTTCAAGATAAAATAGAGTTTTAAGATTTTTATGAATACCTTATTTTGTAATGATCCTTCTAATTGTGATTTCATTTCAGAATGGATTTTATAAAAATTAAGCCTAATCCTCTATTACAATATCTTCTAATCGATAATTTTATCTGCTCTGAATCCATAGCTTAAACAGAAATAATAATTTAAGATATTGTATTGTCTTTGAATTCTACTTCATTCTCTTTTTAATTTATAATTGCCTTTTGTTTTCATATGCTGTATAATGTAAGTAACTATAACAAGTGATTTCAAATACTTCCAGATGTCAATAAAAATGGTTTAATATTATTTTTAATAAAATTCATTATTGAATTCAACTATATCATCCATATTTCTATTTAAATTCACCTGCCAACCCCTATCTTTATTTGATGGAATTCTTTTCACCTTCTATGAATCGTGTTTAAAACACTATCTATAAAAAATAGTTAAACAAAGAGATTACATCTTTAGTTTTGCCAAAATAAACACTATCTAATTATGAGCGAAGGTAACTTTCTACATCTTCAACTAAAGTTCCAATTTTCATGATGTGGAACAACTCTAAATCTTTATTACCTGCAGGAGCTTCAAATGATTCTTCTTTCTAAGAAAATAACTACTGATAAGTACTTATTTGGTTAATGTGCCTGTTATATTGAATTTACCAACATCTTGATTTTAGATTATATTCATTTCTAATACAACTGATGTTGTTATCTTGTAAGTCCACTTTGATTTTCCATCTGTCTTAATATCAATTACATTAATTGAACTCCAAGATCCTTCTTCGATTCCCTTACTTTTTTCTACATTTTTCCTAATCAACCAAGCTGTAGCAAATCCACCATCCTCTTTATCCCAAAAGTAACATGATGATAATCCTCCTTCATAGTATCTTTACATATATCTAATATATGTACAATCTTCTATATTCATCAAAGACGGCATTAGCTTTGACTTCTAATTTACGTAATGCTTCTGAGGGATAAACTGCGTCATCTATTGAAGGATAATATTAATTTGTTAAATAAGATCGAAATGAATCTCCATCTCTATTGAATTCTGATTATATATATTGATTTCCTTTATCATCTTATCCAATATCTAAATTTTCATTTTCTGTAATACCTAATGGTTTATCTATTTTCTAATATAATTCTTCTGCATAATCTGGAATCAACGAGGCTAGTGCTGTAGCATTCTTCTAGATTTATGTTGGTGGCAGTCTCTTAAGGATGTTCAGACAAGAGAGGATTTTTTCTTTCGATTCCATTATTAATTAATTATCATTACAATTATGATTTATATACAACTAATAAAGCAAGTGAAGCAGCTAATGTCATCCCATAATGAGCCATCAGACAAGTAATGAATCCATATTTTTCTCGGATATGTTCAAAGGATCCACCAATTGACATAAAATATGTTGAAAACCCTATAGCAAATTCCCAATTTGATTTAAATATCTTAAATAACATAATGAAATGGAACAAAGCATAGAATATATTGATTAAGAATCTATACTTTTCACTTTCCTTATAAGTTTTCATCAAAAACAATCGCCTAAGTTAATATTAATTAATTACCAATACCATTCTTCTAAAAATGGGTTGCATATAGTCAATACTAACATAAATGCTCCAATATAAACAGGATGTTCCAACAGAGGAATCCTCAAATAATCCATGATCTCTTCTTCCCAATAATATGTAAAAATTAATGATAATAACACCATCCCAAATGCACTTCTAAATAAAGATAACCCTCTCTTGATCTATTCTTATCTTCCCTTCAATTCATTTATAAAATAAGCTATTTGTTATATATATAGTTAATACCTCTTAGTTCTCCCTCTTTACTTAGATACCTTATATAAATTGCAGGTATCAATAAATAAAATATTTACAAAACACACAAAGTTGTCAGTGCTTCATCTAAATAAAATAATCCAATTCCTGTAATGATAGCAGGTATTATTAAACATATAAAAAGATATGAATGCTACTTAAAATTTAATCCATAAAGACCTCCTAACATTTTATTGTCTTTTATTTTAAGTAAAATAATATTTATATCACATGAAACAAATAATTATATAGACCTTTTGATAAAAAATACAAACTCATATCTGTTATATCTATTGTTTGCAATACTGAATATTATAATATTAAAGTTCCTTTGCCATAAAATATTATGGTTTAAACCACAATCCTATTATCTTGCAGATTTAGCCAATCTTAAATGTTCAGGAGATGTTCTCTTATTAAGGACTATTAAGTATATGACCTGGATTTCACAACCAGCTTAAAATACATCATCCTATTAGAATACACACAAACTTGTGCAACACTGAAAATCATCAAAATCAATCTTGTCAAACAAAATAAATCAAATAAGCTATTATAGAACCCCTTAATTAAAAAGAACTTAAGCTGAAACTATCTCAATTCTAAAAGCTCGCCTAAACTTTATAAGTTTACAATTAAGTACAATTCGTTATAGGTAGAGAAATAATTTAATGGGAAGGAAGAATCAAATTTTCAAATATTTCATTTTGTGATGACGACCTTTTTTATAATAATTGAAAATGAGTATTTCTGTTGATTTTGAACAATATATCTTTTTATTATTGAAAACATTTAAGAGATATTTCAATTTCCTTATAGAAATAATGAAGCCAAATTGATTGAAAATTCTTAATGGATAATTGTTTGCCTACAAAATTTAGTATCACTAATCTATTTGTTTTAAAAACTAAAAATAATTAAATCTCTATAGAGAATTCATTCTTATAAATGAATCCCAAACCAACAATTAGTTTGATGAACCCAATAATTTCAAATTGGATCTAAAAGGTTCAAGAGAAATTGCCTAATTAATAGAGCCAGGAGTGGGGAATGAGAAAATTCAATAACAATATTCAATAATCAAGAAGATTGGAGGGATGGTAATTGAATAAATAATCTGAATGAATTAATTTTAAAGAGTATGATTAAACTGGTTGTATTTTATTATTATTATCATGAATTAAAAACTTTGGATCCAAATTCCAAATGATATAAAATAGAGAAACGACAAGCCCATCTTGAAATCTGAATTTATTAAACTTAAAAAGAACAAACTAAGAATTTTATATGGTTATGATCAATACATTCTTCTTGCAAAAGTATTTCTAGTTTTAGTATATTCCTAAGAAACCTGATTAGCCACCTTGTAAATATTTAAAACTAGATTTCGAGACTAAATTTGAAATCATTAGAACACAGGTACAAAAGAAGGATGAAGAAGATGATTCACTTGGTTAAATTATTGGAATGATCTTGATGAGAGATTTTGGTCAGGCAGAGCTTCCAAGCTACAAATTGCAAGGGAATGAAAAAATAGTAATTCAATGGAGGGAATTTTTTTAATCAAGAATCAATTAATGGCAATTTCATACACTTTTTAGAGTATTCAAAAAAATTGGAAAGGGTAATTTTGCATCTGTACTCAATTATCATTAAATCTTTAGGTTTATTTGGCTGAACGAATAGAAGATGGTGTTTAGATGGCAATCAAAGCTTTTTCAAAATAAGCTGCCTATGCTGAAGAAAATGGAAAATAGGCTATTGTAAATGAATTAACAATCATGAGAAATCTAAATCATCCACATCTAATGAGAATGTATGAAATCTATGAAACTAACAATTCATTATATGTGGGATTAGAATTGTTGTAAGGGGGTTCACTCTATGATCTAATTAAGGAAAAAGTCATTCTGTCAACAAAATAAATACAATAGATATTAGTAGGAATCTTATAAGGATTGTGTCATATGCATTAGAAAGAAATTATGCATAGAGATTTGAAATTGGAAAATATTTTATTTAAATAATCAAAGTATTGTATTAATTACAATAATAGAAAAATGGATTCAGTTGTAGTGGCTGATTTTGGTTTAGCTACACATGTAAAAGAACCTGTTTACTTATATTGTAGATGTGGAACACCAGGATATGTTGCCCCAGAAGTTATTAATATGAAAGATATGAAAGGTCACTATAGTTCAGTTTGTGATATTTATAGTCTTGGACTTGTATTTTACTTATTATTAACTGGTAAACCTCCATTTCCAGGTAAAAGTTATTCTACTGTTGTTAAACAAAACAGAGAAGCAAATGTTGATTTCTCAATAAAGTAATTACAAAATGCTCCTAATGTTGCTATTGAACTTTTAAAAAAAATGCTTGAAAAGGATCCTTAAAAAAGAATCACTGCCAATTAATGTTTGTAACATCCATTTCTGTAAGAAATGAATTAAATAATGATTGATGACAATCAAAATGATTTTATTGAAGAAGGAGAAGAAAATGATTTAAGTGAAAGAATGAATGCATTAAATGAAGAGTATTTATTATATCTATCAATAAGATCTGTTAAATTTGATGCTTTGAGAAAGAATTAATTAATTAACTCTCCATAATCTTCTCCTGGTGTATTAGCAACAAAGTAATTGAAATAATAAAAAAATATTGATTCTTCTAACTCTTTACAAATGAACTCACCTTTATTTACTGGAAAAACTGATAGTGTTGATTCTATACCAAATATTGGTCTTCCATAAGCTAAATAATAAAATTCTTTTTAAGCTTCCCCTATGATTAAACCTTCTCGCTTTAAATAGTAAATAAAAAGTTATTAACATTTTTAGAAATATTCCCCAATAAATTTAATAATAAGATAATCCATTATTAAAATATACCAATAAAAAAGAATGAAATTAGATGTCTATGTATAATAAATTTTATTTAAAATCTTCATATAATTTAGGTCTAGTCAATATTTTTAAAATATTTATTAAATTGTATCTAAACTTAAAATTTCTACTTTTTATTTTGATAATTAATAATAATATTTTTTAGTTTAAAAAACAATCAAAGAAAGATTGTCTGATTAAATTATACGTTATTATAAGAATAAATGTATTAATATCTCATTTTCTTAATGAATTTTCAACTCTATTGCATGTTTAATCAATTAAGTTGATAAGACTCTCTTCAGTTGCTTCTCTTTCATTCTTTTCACTTTATAATTCACCATTTAAATAGTGATTCATTTCATCTAACATTCTAAACATTTAACTTTAGGCTTGTTCTCTTTATTTCTTTTCAGTAGTTAAGATTTCTTATAATTTGAGAATAGAATCTCCTAATCTTTTGATGGTATTCTAATTTTATTATTCTCTATTAAAATAATAAATAAAAATTACCTTTATCTTCTCTCCTCTTCAACTTCCTCTTACAATTACAAAACACGATCACCAATTTCTTAAGCATTCTTTTCTTCAGTTTCTTCTCTATATTTTTTTTATCTAGCTAAATCCAATCTTAAGCTATAAACTTTATCATCAGTATTCTTGATTATTTTCCCTTCAAAATCTTTCCTGTTTACTTTTTCTTATTATAATTCTCTATTTAAGCAACCTTCCAAATTCTTTAAATCTTTAGATCTTAATTTTTCATCTCCAGCCTATTCATAATAATTTATAATTACTTCTCTTATTATTTTCTCATTCTAAGCTCCTTCTTCAACTTTTTAAAGTTATTCCTTCAATAACTTAAATTTTGATTCATCTCCCTAAGCTTACTTTGTAGCCTTGTCTTCTAACACCTTAACTTTGCTTTCAAATGTCTCCTTTTTAAACTATTGATTCTTATTGATAAATTATTACAGCCTAATCTTCATCAATTGAATGTTATAAATTAGATAATTTTTCTGATAATTAAGAGATTTTGGCTCTGCTAGGTGACAAAGCTCTGTCTCCTCCATAAGCTTAAACATTTGAAACGTTAGAACGTGAAGGCGAATAAAAGATTTTAGAAGCAGACATTTATTAATTAGCAATAAAAATTATTTCTAAATATTTTACATTTTTTCCATAAATATCTTTTAGTGACTTTAATTCTTTATAACTATTTAGTAAAAATAAATTTAAGAAAATTCAAGTTACTTATTCTTGAAATTCATTCTAATATAATTACTTCAAAGTATTTTTAATATAGTTAATACAAATTATATGAATTAATTCAAGATATATCTATTACCATTTTTGATTTTTCTCTTTAAAATCCCTTATCTTTAATTAAATATATCTTAATATGATTATAATTTAATAATGTAGTATGATGCAAATATGAATTCAAATTCTCTATGGTTGTTATTTGTAAATTCAATTGAATTATTTATTTACATAAATTATAAGAATACTTTTTAATAATATATTTTAATTTATCTAGATATAATTTTCATTCTAGATTGGATTCTCAGTTTCCAATTAATGAATTTATTTTTAATTAATCAACCTGATATGTAATTGTAAAGATTTAGGATTATTTTTATTAGGGAGTACATTTAACATCCTCTAATAATAATACTCTGTTTATTCTAAGCATAAAATAATAGATTTTCTTTAGTTAAAATTAACTATATTTATTTGAAGATAGTTTCTATTATTATTTTGATTAAAATACTATAATTATTTAATATAAATAATGAAGCCTATATTAGCAATTGTAAGTGGAAGTACTGCATTATTTGGAGCATATTTTTTAAATGGAAATCAACCATTTTTTGAAACAAATTCCAACCTAAAATGTCCAGTTTTGAAAGATGTATAATCTATCAAGAATTAACTGAGCGATCCAAAATGATCATGAAATTTATAAATAAACAAAATCAAGAATTATCAAATAATATCATACATCTTATGCATTTATATACAGCATCAATGTAAAATAGGTGTTTATTAAAAAGAAAATAACTTTTTAATTCTTTCTCTAATTAAACATTTCAAAAATTTCTGTTGGCCTATAATTGTTTAAGAATAGGATTATTAGATTCAATTTAATTTTATTAAGCATAAAAAATGTAAGTTCATGATGATTATTTATGGTTGAATAATCAAATAAATATATAATAAATGTATAAATAAAAATTGAAATTTTGTGGGTCTTATAGCAAATTCTGGTATAATTTTATTATTATTTAAATGAAATAAAAAAAAGACTCAAATTGGGATTGGAATAAAAAGGGCACTCTTATTTATGGGACAATAGTAAGAATACATTATAACATTAGGATTTTAAAGTATGTCCTTTAGTTTTAGGGTTTGATATGGATGAAACCTTAATTAAAACAAAGAGTGGCAAAAAATTTGCAAAAGATGCAAATGATTGGCAATGGTGGAATCCAAAAGTAATCCCCACAATTTAAGAATATTCTAAACAAGGATACTCAATAGTAATATTTACTAATCAAAATGGGATAGAAAAGGGACACACTAAAGAATCTGATATAAAGACAAAAATTGAATCTTTATAAAAAGAACTTAAGCTTCCTTTAGCTGCATTCATAGCTTCAAGTGATGACAATTACAGAAAACCCCGTGTAGGTAATATTCTATAATATATTTAAGATATGTGGACAGACTTTTAGGAATTAACAGGAACTAAAGCAGACATGAAAAAAAGTATTTATTGTGGAGATGCTGCAGGAAGAGTCAAAGGGAAAGTAAAAGACTTTACTGATACAGATTTGTATATATTTTTAAGTGATTATTATAGAAAATTTGCATTGAATTTAGGCTTGATATTTAAGACTCCAGATCAATTATTCTTAAAGTAGGATCTTGAAGAAGATTATTCAAAATAACTAGGATTCAATCCTAAGAGTATTCCTAAAGAAGGATTCTTATTTAAGGAAAGCCAAGTTAAAAAATTTACAAAACCTGACAAACCAGAAAGTAAGTAGTATTATATATATTCTAAGTGATCATTATGATAGGAGCACCTGGATCAGGTAAATCCACTTTTGTTCACAATCATTTAAATGATTATACTAGAGTTAATAGAGATTAGTTGAAAACCAAAGAAAAATGTCTTAAAGTTGCAGAATAAGCAATTTAGGAAAAGAAATATATAGTAATTGATAACACAAATCCTACTCCAGAAGATAGAGCAGCATATATCAAATTAGCTACTGATAATAAATATCCAGTTCGGGGTTTCTTCTTAGATATTTCTAAAGATTTATGTCTTCATAATGATGTTTAAAGGGATACTAATAATTTTAGAGAACACTTTTCAAAAAAAGTCGGAAAGATGCCCATCAATATGATCTTTTCAAAAATTAAACCGCCTACAAAGGATGAAGGGTTTTCTGAAACTTTAACTATAAACTTTATAGCAGGACCATTTAAAAATAAGGATGATGAGGATGCCTTCTATAGTTTTGTTCATGGAAAGAATTGATAAATATTATATAAACATATTGAATATTATTTTATATGATAAGAGTCTTATTAACACAAAAAAAGTGAATTTATTATAAAAATATATCAAAATTCTAAAAATCTTCTTTAATATTAATTTTTATATGGGAACTTGTGCTGCTCAAAAATAGAAAAAATCAACTAATGATGGTTAATTATAATAAGTAGTAGCTCAAGTTAGACTATCTTAAGATTGTAATATAATCTTAAAACAGAGAGCAAGTTAATCATCTCATTTAAATCCTTATAAAAATCCAATTCTCAACAGAAGATTAAAAGAGATCCCAACCTCACCAAACCCATAGACTTAAACAGAATGATATAGTATTTTCCTTTAAATTGATTTATTTACCTTATATGTTACATAAATATCTAGAATCAATATATTTTATTAATTCTTTTATAGTTTAGTCAATCTCCATAATCATAACTAATTAATTTTTGTATGATTTTATAATAAATAAATAGATTTTATGATGGAAAAGTTGTAACAATGAAATATAATTATTAAGTTTTATGACTAGAGTCAATATTCAAAAAATATTAAAGTAATAATATACGGAATATTTATGAATGATTCTCTATTTGATATTCATTGATTGTTCTAATATGTTTATAACAGATAATCTATAATTGATAATTTCTTCTTATTTATGATGCAATATCATTTGGTTCTTGTTCTTGTTATAATTAATTAATGATATTAAATAATGAATAAATTAATTCTCATTTATATTATAATTGAAATTAACTTCTATCGGTAGAATACTTGATAAAATTTTGATTTTTAAATTAGTTCTGCTTTAATTATTTGATTATCAAAATTATACTGCGTTTATTTGGTTTAAATTCTTACTAATATTTATTTCGTTAATACTTAATAAAAAAAATTAAATATATTCTTGAATGGGAATTTGCATAAGTAACTTAAAATAAAGGAAAGAAAAATAATTAAAAGAAGGTGAACTTGATAATATAATAAGAAAAATGAGGACTTCTCCTTGCCCAGAAGAAATTTTGAACTAGAGAACATCTATTGATATTCCCTATAATGCATATAGAAATCCAATTTTAAATCGTAGGTTAAAAGGGAGTGCAACCTTAATCACTACATAATGAAAATGATGATTTTATTTATTTATAGTGTTATTTTTTTAATGTATAACATAACATAAAAAGTATGATAAATGTCAGACCCTAATTAATATCCTTTATTTCATATCTTATTATTTTCACACTAAGAAAAATAAGTTAAAAACACTGTGATCTAAAACTCTTCGACATGGTAGATCAATAAAATTGAAGAAGTATTTTTTAATGGAATTTAACTCAAATTTTGACATTTTATTCATTTTGAATATACTATTTATTCATATACTATTTCTGAGTACAAGAACTAGTTGAAATCATTTTTTGTAGAATTTTTTAAACATTTTGTTGATTTAACTGAATTATCATTTATAAAGAGTTAAATCAATATTTTATTCTTATTTTAAATATAATACTAAATTCAATCCCATTCCAAGAAAGTATTCTTTTTCTGTAGTCTACTATAATATAGGTTTTTTTTTAATTAAAATAATACAGTCTAGTCACATCAAGTTTCTAACATGTCTCTGATTTATTAATTAAATTAGGTAGGTTAAAATAGCCAAGTCCTCCTATTTAGAAAATAAATAATAAATTGCAGAATATAATGATATTACCCTTTCAAAATTACTATATGTATTGAAGTAGGAATCTAAAATATTCATTAATTTAAATGTATTTAATTTAAGTACTATAGCATTATGTAATTATAAATTCTTATGAATAATTTTATCAAATTCATATATAATCAATGACAGTAAAGTATTTAAATTTTGGAAATGAGAAATCTATTTTATATTTTATTAAATTTTAGAAACCTAACTTATGAAAATTTGAAGGAAACAATTGCATAATGCTTATATCAATTAAATTTCTTCTTCAGTTTCCCATTCATATGTTTGTATCACTTTAATAGAGCATAGAATGATTAATTTTTAATATTACTATAATTGAAATTTATAAAAAATATGAAGACTACGTGGATTGAACACGCGGCCCTTGGACCTGGAATCCAACGCTCTACCACTGAGCTAAGCCTTCAATGTTAATAGATTATATGATAATGTAATAATATATCTCATTTATTTTATACGACAGCTTTAATTGACTCAGCCAAATATCTGACATTCTTGGATGTGATTCCAGCCTAAAATTTTTTTTAATTTATAATAATACCATTGACATTCTTCCCGATCTAAGCAAATATACATGATATTGTTTTGTTAATAAATCGCATTATTCTGGAGTTAAACCTGTAAATGTGAAGAAACCAGTTTATTTTGTAATATGATCCCAATTTCCTGGAACTTTGAGATTATCTAATTCTTATTTAAGTAGTGTTCTCATTTTAATAATTCTTCCAGTGACAGTCTTTAATTCTTCAACCCAAGCATTGAAATTTTTTTCATCAGTTAATATTTTAGCAGCAATTCTAGCACCAATGGCAGGAGGATTAGAACAAATAGTTCTGATAACAATTTTGAGATTGCTTAAAACTCTTGCAGAGATATCTTTGTTTGATGTAACAATATGTACAGCTCCTACTCTTTCATTGTATAATCCCATATTTTTAGAGAATGATTGAGCAACAATCATTTAGAATCCAAGTTCTGCAAATTTACGAACAGCAAAAACATCTTTTTCAATACATCCACTTGCAAATCCTTAATAAGCACAATCAAAGAATGGTACTAATCTTCTTTTTTTACAAACATCAGCAATTTAGAGCCATTCAGTTTCTGTTGGATCAACACCTGTTGGATTATGAGCACAAACATGTAATAATACAATAGATCCCATTCTAGCTTATGATAAACATTCAATAGTTCCTGCACAATTGAAACCTTTAGTTTTTGGACAAAAGTATGGATATTCAAATTGATTTAAGCCAGCTCTTTCAATGACTTGATTATGATTACTCCATGTAGGTTTGGATACATAAACATCACCAGGAATATGTCTCTTAACAAATTCAAATCCAACTCTAAGAGCCCCTGTTCCTCCCAAACATTAAGCTGTGACAATTTATCCAGATGCAATTAAAGGACTGTTTTATCCGAACATCAGTTTTTAACAACCTTTATTAAAATCAGCCAATCCATCTATTGGTAAATATTCCTAGAATATTAATAGATCATACTTTGTTTAATGTTGGATCATTAACTACTTCTCTTTCTAATTTCTTGATAATTTCAAAGACATAAGGTTTCTCTTCATCTGTACGATATGCACCGACTCCCAAATCAATTTTAGTATTGGATGTATCTGCCTTGTATGCATTGGCTATTCCAAAAATAGGATCAGGAGGGGCTTAAACAATATGAAAGAAGATGTCGTCAGAAGTTGGGTTGAACTGATTTTAGAGCAATTAGAGCTTTTACATTAAATAATAGGATACAAATTATGAATACCTTCATAAAGTACAAAAATTATACGCATCATTAAAATAATATGCGTAACATCATAAATAAATTTATTTTTATTTCTTTTTATAATACGTGTTTTATTTTGATTCCAGTATAAATAATGATGATTATGTATTTATTTTATGATATTTCATGATACTCAATATTTGTAATCAGCCACAAACAAGGATTCATTGGATGCTCCACCTAATCCACCTTGATATTTTCCTATTTTTATAATATTTACTAAAATACCTAATTAAGCTTCACTGTTAGCCTTAGCTCTGGTCAATAAGGCTTATTAACCAGCTTCCCAATTTTCTTATTTACCACCCCATGTCTTAACTGCAGTGTTTTGGAGTGCTCTGCCATAAGAGAAAGTTAAAGCCCATGGTTTTCTCACTGTGGTCAATTAATTCATAGCATTCAAATTCAAAGAAGCTTCTTCTTCAGATTAACCTCCTGAAAGGAACTAAATAATATAAATAAATTAAATTACTGTGACTCCAACAAGAGCAGGAGGAACTGTTCTACTCAAAGCCAAAGCTGTTCTGTATCCAATTTCTTATGGTGTTATTTTGTTTCTGTCTGCATTTGTTGATCCTGCAGTAACCATATTTGGTTTAAGAAGACATCCTTCTAAAAAGATGTTGTTTTCATTCAATGCTTTGAATACAGCAGACAAAACTTTTTCTGTGACCTTTTAGCAAACTTCAATTGAATGATCACCATCAGCTAAGATTTCTGGTTCAACAATTGGAACAAGACCATTCTCTTAACAGATTGCAGCATATCTGGCCAATCCCCATGCATTTTCTTCGATGGCTTATAATGATGGTAAGCCATTGCCAATTTTCAAGACTGCTCTCCATTTGGCAAATCTGCAACCAAGTTTATAGTGTTCAGCAGCCATACTAGCCAAACTGTCTAATCCAAGAGTTGCTGATTCATCTTGTGTTCCTGGAAGTACTCCTAAACCCTTATCAACTTTGATTCCTGCCACAATTCCCTTCTCTTAAAGTAATTAGACGAAATTCTTTCCATCCTTGGTAGCATGTTTAACCTATAAATTAATCTAAAATATGTAATACAGTCTCGGAGAAGAGGATGACACCACTAATGTAATTTTCAATGCCTGGAGCAGTGAACAACAATTCTCTGTAAGCTCTTCTGTTCTCTTCGTTGTTTTCAACATTAATTGCTACAAACTTCTTTCCAATTGTTCCTTAAGACTATGTTTTATATAATAATTAGTTACTTCATCAGCAGCCAAGATTCCTTTTCCTGGTGTACAAATCTTTTAAGCTGTTTCGGCTAATTCCTTTCTATAATCTGGCTTTTATTACATAAAGATATTTAAAATGAATTTATTTATCAATTTTTTTTTAAAATCTAAACCTTATGACTTGAACTTTTTAGATATGTATTTATATATTAAATAATAATTATTTTTATTTTCATTCAAAAATGATTTTCAATAATTTTGTCTCTTTATTTTTATATCAATAGTCTTTTCCTCAAAATGATTGTTTGGTTTAAAGTAATTTTAAGTAACACTATTCTATGTGATATTTAATGTATTTTAATTACTAAGATATGAGAGTATTTAATTAATTTCCAATGTCTTTTAATTCAGATAATTAAATAGGAGAAAGCATTTGTCATTGCTTAGAAGACATTTAAAATGTATAATTAAATTTGCAAACCAAATAAGAATTGATAGAATGCCATAAAATTTGGAAACTTAAATTAAATGCCCTGAAATTTGATTGGGAGTATATTTATGAAATTTAATGATTTGATTTCATGTAATGTTATTCTTTCCTTCCTTTTTGAAAGAGAATAAATATCTATCAAATTAAATAATAATTTATTTGATAAATGATACATATATGCCAGTAATTGAATGAATATTAAATGGATATGTTCTATTAATTATTATTGTTAAAATGTTTATGGATTAATGTAACAAGTATTAGTATTTTTATATTTTTATATAATTAGAGTTTTTCTATTTGTATTCAATTTTAGATAATTAAAAATTGATTTGTTAATAATCAAGCCTTCCAATTATAATTTTTTTTATTTGCTCAATTACAATTACAAATTTAAGTCAAGAATTTAATTTTCTGTTTCTATTAATAAAATATTTAATTAATAACTCCCTATTCTTAAATATTATGAATTATTCCATTAACATTAAATATGGTGATACCATAATATTTTTAAAGATTCTAAAATAATTATAATATCATTCAATATACATTAATCTAAAATGTTATGATTACTTTTAATTATTTAATATATTATGATTACATAACAACAAACCTTCTGCTTGATATTTCTACTCATGACCTGCATTTCAGCATAGAAGCCTTGTGGTCTTTATATATATGATGAGGTTGGATGTGTCTCATCAACCTATGAAAAATGTAATAAAATTTCAAATCAACAAAGGTTCTTGGAATGACTTTTTAAGTGCCTGTTAAGCAACAGAATCAAATAATATTGGATGTTCTGCTACACTCAATAGATTAGCATGCATTAATTAATTATAATATCCTAACTAGGATTGGGCTTATTGTAAGAACTTGTGATTAATATAATAGGTCGGTTTTCAGGATATTGTCGTGAAATTACAGGTTCAACATCTTGTTCTTCATCTCTTTCAAAGCCAGCATGTTTGGCTGTGGTAGGAAAACCTTGTCAATGGTAAGGTTTTTGTTTGGACATGTCAGCATAACAATTTTCGGAGGCATTGGCCAAAGCACAAAATGACCTATCTTTCATGAATCAAGCCAATATATCAATATGTTAATCAATCACTGGGATTTCAGTAGTTCATTAGTCAAGTGCTTTTCCTTATATAATTCAACTAATTGATAAGTATGGTTCAGATAATGTCATGCTAAGTAAATATAAAGCTATGTTGGCTATTCCAGGATGTCTGGAAGTTGATCCTAATTTATTAAATTTATTAACGTGTAGTGATGCAGGATTGAATTCAGCTGCTTGTAAAAATATCTCAACTCCAGGGTTTAAATGTAAATTTTAAAATGGTTAATGTTTTAATGTTACAGATTTTTCAAATTTATTATGTCAAGATATAATTAATAAGGAAACATGTCTTAGTGTAACAAATATTAAATAACCATGTTTTTGGAGTAATGGATGTTAATTATATACTGGAAAGGCTGATTGTAATGTTAAAATTTAACCTGTTTCACCCTCTTTTTGTGCAGCAATTAATAATGTAGATAAGGCTGGAAATGATTAAGAATGTTTCTATTATCAAAAAAAATAAAAATGTAGTGAGCTTTGTAGAGCAAAATCACTATAATAAATTACAAGTTAAAAAAGTTGTAATTCTTCTAGTTTTAATTGTGTATATCAAAATAACCAATGTCTTTTTAAAGGTGTAAAGTCTCAATGCGGATTACTTGGATAAAATTAGATTTCTTGTATGAATGTTAATGAAAATTGTTAATTTATAAATGGAATTTGTAAATAGATTGCAGATTTATCAACAGTTAAATGTGGTGATAATTTAAATCTATAAGCATGTTAAAATATAGTATCTGTTGGATAAATATGTAAGTTTGATAAAAATAATAAAAAATGTGTAGTACTGAAATTAGATTTTTATCAAACATGTGAAAATCTTTAATTTGTTAATGAGAATGCATGTAGGAGAATTACTGACTCAGCATGTTATTGGGTAGATGGAAGATGTAAAATACCTGCTTTCAAAGTTAGTTGTACAACTAGAGGATTAAATAGGATTGGTTGTTTATAAAGTAATATGGGATCATGTTAATGGAGTAAAGAAGCTGGTATGTGTTAGAATGTTAATGTTATTGAAAATTAAACATCTTGTGAATCATTAAAATTAGTTAATGAATTTACTTGCAGAATGGTTTCAATTAAGAGTAATGGATAAGAAGAACATTGTAAATATAATCCAACTAATTACTCATGCTAATTATTTCAAAAAGAATTAGTACCTCCTTTTAAAATAAATTGTGGTACTTAAGGATTAAATAAACGTGGTTGTTTGGATGTAATGGATCCAACAGTAGCTTGTAAATGGACAAGTTAAGGATGTACAACTCTAACTTCTGTGACTTCAGCCTGTTCAGGATTAGTTAATGTAACTGCCAAAGCTTGTTCTTTAATTACAGGAGAAACATGTGGATATGATGAGACATAGACTAAATGCACTACAAGTATTGCTAAGAGTATGAAGACTTGTACATAGATAGTAATTGGAAAAGATATTGTTTTGAATGGAAATGCATGTGCTTTCATAGAACCAGAGGGTGATTTATCCTGTTATTTCGATACAAAAAATTTGTAATGCAGTCCAGCTGCAACTGAATTGAATAAAATTCGATGTGCTCAATCTTTCCCCAATAAATTTGCTTGTGTTAAAATTACTACTCCAGGACAAAGATGTTAATGGAATACTTTCAAAAGATTATGTGAAGAAATTAAGATGCCAACTTATGATTCCTGTGAAAATTTAACAGATGTTAATGATTTTACTTGTCTTGGATATGAAAATGATGTAGAATATTACATAGGTGATAGTTCATTTTGTACTAAACCTGACCCTTCAGGCACAAAAAATAAATGCATCTAATATGTTTACACTGCTGGTGACGAAGCAAATTGTTTTTCAGGGAAATTTCCAAATTTGCATGCTTGTGTTGCAAAAACTAATGGATAGAATTGTTACTTTAATACCTCTTCATTTTAATGTGTGAAATTAGAAGATGCTGATAAACCTAATATTCTAGACTAAATAATGTGTAAACAAGCAAATTCTGATCTTTGTCTATAAGTTACAACAAACGATTAAAATTGTTTATGGGACACTGGTGAAACAAAATGCTATAACCCAGACAAATGTAGTGAAACATCTGATAAAGATCTTTGTAAGGCTGTTAGTTAAGCTTGTGTTTTTATAGATAATAAATGTATTCTGATTAAAAGTTTAAATGCTAAGGATTATAAATGTGCAGATGCAAATAATAATGAGAAAGCCTGCTATAAAGTTGCTGGAGAATCTTGTAAATTTGTTGGTGGTTTATGTACACCTTTAATTTAAGATCTTAATAATGATACATGCACAACATATACAGATAAAGTGAATGCAGTTGCTTGTGCAAAAATAAAAAAAGAAGGAGAAAAATGCAAATATGATAAAACTAGTCACCTATGTATTACAGCTACAACCTAATATGCTGAATGTAATATTGGATAAAATGAGTAAAATTGCTTGTAAGAGAATAGTTGTTAATTTAATCAGTTTTAATCTGTCTTTGAGGGAGAAACTTATGTTGACAAACCTTTGTACTAGTGTACAAAGATCGATAGTGCTTGTTAATATGCCGCCACTAGTGATAATTGTATGTAAGTGCAAGATTGGTGCATTTGGGATACAGTTAAGTTAGTGTGTCTAATTGCTCCAGATGTAGAGTGTTTAGAATATAATAATCCTCTTTATGAATACAGTTCATATACTTGTGGAAGTGTGTGGGCATCTGTTGATACAAAAATCTGTGCATAAAATGAAACAACAAAGTAATGTGAAGAAATAGTGGCTGTTAGTTGCAAATCAACTACTGATCCAATAGATTGCAAGAATGTTAAAGCTGATTGTAAATATTAAAAATCAAAATGTATTTAAAATCTGGTGAAAGCAAAAATATGTTCAGATAATTATACTAAATACGCTTGTTTGACAGGCTCCCTTTTTTGCTAATGGGATAAAAATGTTAGTTAATGCAAAGACTATGACTATGAAACTGAAGTTAAATGTGTTTCAGATTCTATTGAAGTGTCAGTAGTTGAAGATATAATTGCAGTTTAAATATGCTACTGGTATGGTTGTTATTTGAAAAAAGAAACATTGAAATGTACTGTTGATACAACTACACCTGCAGAATGTGATGAAGCAGTTTCACCTTATGGTTGTAAGTCTCTTCCTGATGAAAAATACTGCTATTGGGATGTTGATTCAAATTGTAAAAAATTAATTGATCTCTCCTAAGCTAAATATCTCACTCTAAAATAGGTGGGTAATTCTCAAAAGACATTATGTTTATCACCTTAAAATGAAGGAGAGTTGACTGAATGGTGGAAAGGAGATTGTTATTCAGTTGATTCAAATGTCTCAAAATGTCAAGATGATCTTAACATAAGAGCTTGTGAAGCTGTATTGAATGATGAACCTATTTAATTGTGCATTTATAAGGATAATAAATGTTAATATGCAGATCCATCAAGAGCTCTTTGTACAGATACAATTAATGCATATACTTGTGTTGCTATCACTACTGCAGGATAATTCTGTGTTTGGTTGGGATAGTAGTGTTCTGCATTATAGGATGATGGATTTCCACTTGGTAAATATTCAAATGTAAATTCACACACTTGTACTAAAACATATACAATTGATGGATAACCAAATAGTAAAATAACTAATCCACTTGGAGTTAAATTTGGAACAGATGGTTGTATATAATCTGATCCATTAGTTGATTTATGTGATACTCCTGGGTTGAATTACTATGGATGTTTATAAACAAAGGCAGGAGCATGTACTTGGAATGGATCTAGATGCATTCCATTTACATAATATAATGGCAAGACCAAATGTTCTGATTATATAAAAGTTTCTGCAGGTGTTTGTGAATAAGTACCATAATTAAAATGTACTTGGAAAAATTTTAATTGTATAGATGCTACTAATTAATAATTATGCACTGACAGCTTAAGTTAAGAGGCTTGTGTTTAATAAATAATAAATTCATGTTAATGGCTTAATAATAAATGCATGCCATAGAATATAATTACAGGTGTTACTTCTTGTGGAGATTCAAATACATTTTCAACTGCTGAATATTCTTCAATTATGAGTTGTTAAATTATTTCATTTGGAGGATTACCTTGTAGACATACAGGAAAAGGATGCTCTACTTAAATTGATCTTTTAGTTGCAAAATGTAATACTCCAGGTTTAAATGACATTGGTTGTACAATGATTACATTAGAAAAATGTATTTTTATGAATGGATAATGTTAAGTTTATGAACCAACATCATCATAATGCAGATAATTAGTTAATGTATCACCTTAAGTGTGTGCAGAAATTTCAGATTCCACTTAACTTTGTAAATTTAGTAAATTAAATAATAAATGTGTTTCTGTTCATAATTATGATTTATGTTCTAGTCCAGGAATCAATGAATTTGGATGTAATTCTATAAGTGTATGTAAATGGCATAAAGATGAGAAGTATTGTACATGCTCATCAATTTTATAAGGAATTAAATTTTGTGCAGATTATGATTATAAAAACTGCAAAACATAAACATTGTAATGTTTGTGGGATGATACTTCTTAAAAATGTAGAGCCAAACTCTGCTCAGATTTGTAAGCTACAAATTGTACAAATGTTACTATGAATAATTAATATTGTTATGTAACTTCTAAGAATACTTGTCGTGGAGCTAAATCATGCAATGAAGTTAGAAATGTAAGTGATTGTACTAAATACTCAATAAATGGACAATATTGTCAACCATATGTCAATGATGTATGTAGAATTAAATAATGTGTGGATAACTTAACTGATGCATCATGTAATGGAACTTGTTATTGGACTGGTACTTATTGTGCATAGAGATTATGTTAAACATTAACTAAAAAGGAATAATGTATAGGCACCTATGAGGATGGTACTTGCTTTTGGTTTAATGGATTATGTGTTGGCTTAGATTCTTGTTATAAATTATAAACATTTTATGATAATATAGAAAATTTAAAAAAGGATTGTAATACTGTTTAAATCATGGGCAATAAATGTTTTTGGCAACTAGCTTATTAATATGCAGATTCATATGAATGCTCTCACAATTAATGCAAGTATACATAATTATTAATTAAATTAGACCTCTTGGATCTAGCAAAATTAATTGTGTTGGAACTGAAATCAACAATGAAGTTTGTATACTTTCTTAAGACTTTTAATGTATAAGATGCGAAGATGTTGTAGATAGATGTGAATGCTCAAAATATGGTGGTAATTGCTATTATAGTAATAATAAATGTAATTCTATTTAATGTGCTTAATATGTTGAAGATTCTTGTGGTATATATTATTTTGTATGTTTTTAGCTTTGTTCCCGGAAAAATGCATTTGGCATTCAGGATCCAAGATGTGTTTGATTATTTGTGCTAAGTTGGATCAAAAAAATTGTGAAACAAGATAAACTACAACATCTCAATGTTATTGGGATTCCAAACTTGAAAGATGCAATTCTGGAGTTCCTAGTAAAATTGTTATTGACACTGTAACTCCACAAATTGAAGCTGCTGATATTAAAATCACAACTTCATCCTCATATTCATAAATAGCTATAATCATTATTGGAATATATTTATTGAATTGATAAGTTTATATAAATATTAAATTATAATATCTATTCATATAAATTAAATCATTGTACTTTATTTAATTCAAAAGGGGTGATTCTCATGTTGTTTATTTTTATCTATTGTCCCTTCTTTCTTTCTATTCATTAATTAATTACCAAATGGAGATTTAAGCCTTTAATATTATCAGTAAATTCATGAAAAATCTTAAATTTGCTAATCAGCTTAATATTCACTATCATCTTTTTCTTATTATTCTCCATTAATAATTCATTATTACATTCAGAATTTGGAGCTCCTATTAATAAAATTATTATATCTTTAGCCTATATCCTTTTTGGAAATTAATGCACTTTTAAAAAATTATTTGTAACATCTTAAGATATTCAAGATATTCTTATACAAAGAGTTATACAAAGTAAATAATGAATCAATGGAATTAATTTATAATAATTTATAATTAACTGTTTGAAAGTATGAGAATTTAGACAAATAAATAACTTTTGTTTGGTGATCCTTAAACAAATTCAACTCCTTTTCTTTTTCCATATTATATTAATATTACTAATTTATCAATCTTAATAAGTCAGTATTTAAAATTCTGATAAAATAGTTCAACTTTAATTTTAGGCATATTATTATATATTTTCATAAAATAAATTTTAATAAAATATAATATAAAAATGAAAACTTATGAATTTGATCCGAATAATAAAAGAAATGTTTAAAGAGAAGAACTCTTTATTTTAACTATAGTTGAAAGGGTCTTGGCTGGTTTCTTATCTTCAATATCTTTTATTGATCAAGCTTAATTTTGTGAATTATTATAGAAGAAGCAAAGGGAAAAAAAGTCAATTTAATCATTACATTTGTAGATCTTGGGAACAATCAAGCGAAATCTATTGAAGAATTAATCACCTATCAAAGATCAAAAAATTAATTATGAAATCAGAACTGTAATTTCATAATCAATAGATTCAAGAAAAAACTATATATGTTTATCTAGTAAGAAGAAACAAGATAATAAAGAACAGTAAACAACTGAAATAGAAACTTAATTCTATGCCTAACCACAATCTGTTAAAAGTAGAAGATTTAGATTAGATAAAACAAGTAATCAAGAAGGACATAGATTGTTTACTAATGGAAGTTATCAATAAAATGACTCAACAACAACAAGAGTTATTAATCCATTTTAACTAGGTAGTTCTAATAGTACTTAAACTGATAATCAACTAAAAGAATTATCAATTTAAAAATAGTTGACACCTATCAATAGTAATTATAAGGATAGAAACTTGAAACCTACTATCAACATAGTAAGTTAAGATGGTGAGATAGAAAAATAAGAAAATTACACAAAACATTTAGGTACAAATTAAAAAAGCAATTTCAATGATTAATCAATCAAAACAAATAATAGTTATGAAAATATTGGTCTAAAGCATAATCAACCATATTTGGATCCTTAATTGAATTAATAAACAATAAATGGTTAATCAAAGATAGATATTATAGATTCTAATGTAATAAGTGAATTAGTTAATCCATAATATTCTTAAGCATAGAGTTATTCTAGAAAACAATCATAAAATCTTCCTATGGGTAGTGATTCAAGTAAAATGGATTTAAAAGAGAAATTGTAAAAATATTATAGTAATGATGATGATTTCAGTTCATAAAGAAGACCTATGACATAGAGTGATAGGTTGAAGCAGATAACATATGGTACTCACTCAGATCTACCTTTTTTGGGTAAGGATAATAAATAAAGGTAATAAACAATTTAAAGTGCAAAATGTTTAGATAAAAATCAAGAAAAAATATATTTAAAGTAAAACAAATTAGATAAAAATAAATAATAATAGAAATCTAAATTAGATGAAACAGTTGTAAAGAATGAATAGAATAATCATTTAATGAGTCCAAAGGTTGATGAAGTTTAAAAAAACAATACTTTTTTATCACCTCCTTAATCTTCTCGAACATTACAATCAGGAAAATCAACAAAAACAAAATTAAGAACTTTATAATCGAATGAATTAAAAATAGTTGAAATATAATAATAAAATTCAATATTTAAGGAGGAATCTTAAGTATCATTATTAGATCAATCTTTGTACAAATAAGAAAAATTAAATTCTAATTTAAATGCTATCAGACCTGCTACTACTCATATTGAAGCTGGTATTTAATAGGATTATCCATAATTTTAGACTCATGATAATATTGATTAATAATAATAAAAATATCAATAGATATAATTGATTTAATAAATCAGTATGACATCAATTATGCATGATGATGAACATTATTCAAATATAAGTCAATAAATTAATATATAGGTAAATTAATGTGAACCAACATAAAATACAAACAATGTTATTGTTGAAGAATCAATAGAATGTTCACCTATATAAAAAATGCCTAATCAATAACATATTTCCCCATCTTTCAATAATCTAAAATTGGAAGATCAAAAATAATAAAGTGTATCTTAAGTTCATTCTTAATAAAGATAATTAATTTCTCCATCAGATAGAAATTAACCATAACTTTCTCAAATACCTTTACAATCAAATCAATCTTCAATAAATTAGACTTAATCAAGGATGTTGATTCCAATTAATAATATATAAAATAGTGCGAAAAATAAGAAATCAACAAGTAGATAAAAATCTCAAATAAGAGAGTCTTAATAATAATAATTTTAATAATAAAGATCAGATGAAAGCTAACCTGAAAGTAAATTAACAATAGAATCATCATAAGGTGAGAAATCAAATAGATCAAAGGCAGTAAAAAATACAAAGTAACTCAAATTACCTGTTGCTTAAGCTGCTTTAAATTTAGCTAGACGTAAATCTTCAAATTAGAATTCTCCTCATGATGTATGATTAATATTTAATTAAAATTAGCCAAAAAAAATTGAATAATAAGAAAGAGAAAGGTAAAAATAAATGGAATATTAGAAGTAACTCGAAAAAATGAAATATGAAAGGGAATTGATGGAATAATATAAAATTCCTGATGATATGCCATTATCGTAAAAGCGTGCTATCATTGAATAGTTGATTAACTAATTAGAATCAATAGCAGATCAAGATGTAAAATATTAGATTATGTTATGTATCTTATTTAAATGTTATAAATTAGATAAACAACGATAAGAATAAATCTAAAATTCAGCAAAACAAGAATTAGTATTTAATCATAATATAGATAATTGTTATGAAGAATTGGGACATATTTCAGAATAAAAGTTGAAATTATTGGGAAAAGATGATTCAAATAAGATTTAGTTTTTAAAATTCGAAGATTAAGTTTAAACAACTTTTCCAGGTTAATAGAAAGCTTTTTCATAAGATATCAATTCTCCAATAAAAAAGAATTTTAAGTTTTTAAGCAAATTAGATCCTGTAGAAATAGAAAAATAAATGAATAGAATATAAGAATTTAAGGAAGAAACAGAAATGTTAAAATTGTTTTAATCTTTTAATTCTTAATATGATAAAGAAGTAATATAAAAAAAGTAATTTACAGGTTAATTAATGCGATCTTGATTTTCCAACCTAAAAGGATAGATAATTTTCAATTGATCATTACAGAGGAATATTACCAAAAACAACATATAAGAGAAATTATACTAAGAAATTAAGCACAAAACTAGCAGTAGGTAGTACTTACAGAGTAGATCCAAAAAAACTAGACATGGTATTACAAGCAACTGACAAAATAAAATCAGTTGGCTAATATTTATTATGATTATAGACTATTCTCAAGCATATGTTAAAATATTAATATTGAGATAAATTTTTAAAATAATTTTGATTTCTCTATCAAAAGAAGCTAATCTCATAATTTTCGTTATATTTAATGTTCATTTTAAAAATTTAGAGTAATATGTCATAGATTATCCTTATAAATTTTCATCCAAATATTTATGTCTTGAGAGTAATTAAAATGAGAAATTTGAAATATCTTATCGTTCCTTTCCTATATAAATCTTCATTGCTTAAATTATCTACTCACAGTCGTGATGATTCCTACTCAACAATCTATGGTAATAAGAAATAATACAAGATCGAGTAAGAATTTCAATAATATTCATAAGACCAGAAACAATAGTTTTTAGTGGTAATTCAAATACAACGTTGGCTAATGAGGTGGCATAATGTTTAGGTACATCACTTGGGAAAGTATTACTATAGAGATATGCTGACGGAGAATGCAACATTTAAGTTAAGTTATTTTGAATGGTTAGGTTTTGGATAATGTAAGAGGAAGAAATGTATTTATCATTTAATCGACATGTCCTCCTGTAAATGAGAATTTAGTTGAATTATTTCTATTTATAAGTGCTTTAAGAAGAGCATCTGTGAAAAAAATAACAGTCATCATTCCTTATTATGGATATTCAAGACAAGACCATAAATTAGTGAAAACTTAATCTATTGCTGCTGCAGATATAGCTAGGATGTTAGAATAGACTGGAATAGATCATCTTGTTTCAATTGATCTACATAGAGGATAACTATAAGGTTCATTTTCTACAAGTGTCCCTGTAGATGATCTTTGCCCATATATAACACTCATTCATGAATTAAATAATTATCCTTTAAAATTAAGTCCACCAAATGAATTGACATTAGTTTCTCCTGATTTTAATGGTGTATCAAGAGCAAAGAAGGTTCAGGATGAATTAAAATTAGCTTTCCCTAATCTCAAGACAAGTAAGAATAATTTATTATCTCTTAAAAGAATTGGCTATGATATATAAATCTAAATATCCAGTAACTGAAACAGAAATTAGTCTAGTTGGAGATGTTAATGGAAGAAATTGTCTAATCATTGATGATATAGTAGATTCAGGAAGAACACTTAGTAAAGCAGCAGATATTTTAAAAAAGGAAGGAGCTAAATCTGTGATGGCATATGCAACTCATCCAATTTTGTCAGGAAAAGCTGGGTTAAATTTAGGAATTTCAAATTTATCCAAGATTTATGTAACTGATACTATACAAGTGAAAGAATTAGATAAATAAATTTTATAAGACAAATTGAGTGTTTTAAGTGTTGCACCCTTATTAGCTGAAACAATATACAGACTATAAAAAAAAAAGAGTTTACATGAACTATTAGGTGCACATAATATTTGAGTTTAAAAATTCAATTTTATTGTTGATCTAAGCATTTTTATAATTCCGATTTTGCATTTTCTAGTAGTTATTTCACTTCATTAACTGATTTATCTGTGTTAAATCTTTAAATGCACAAAATCCCTTGATTTAATGCCTTAAGTAAAAGTTATGCTTAATTAACCTAAATTTCAATTGTTTCTTGTTACTTCAAATTAGTGGCTTCTAACAATCTATTTTATAATGTTATTTACTTATTATTTTCATCAGAAATTTCAAGATTTATAACATTTTAAAATATTTTGGGAGACTTACTGACATCTCTACTTCCTAAGAATGTAATTAAGAATTAATCCTAAAGCAGGGCTTGCTCAGGATTTGCAGATTGCAATACACTTTTTATACTGAAAGCTGCTTGAATTAATTATGCTAAGTTTTCCACTGGAGGGTATTTCAGAAATCTTTTTAAACATGCATTTGGGTCATCCTTTTCTAATACTAAAATCTAAGTTATAATACAATACTTTAATCTCTAACATAAACAAACATAGCAATAACAATACAATCAACTAATAACAGCCATTGTTTCTCTTCAGTAAGATAGTAATCATAAAATATGGCATCCCATACTTTCAAAGAATCTTCAACATGAAATTCCCTTGTAAACATACATCTATATCAATTAATATTTATATATCTACCTAATCCATCTAACTAAAAATACTGAAAGTTCAACATCCTATACTTTTAAATGTTTGAATAATGTGATATCAATTATTTTCAAATATTGATCATAGATTTTCTATATTCTATTTTATATTATGAGTTATTATTTTTTCTGACTTTCTGGAGTATGTTTAAACATATCAACATGAGCAACCATAATTTATTCAAACAATTAAAAGATATCTTCTTCTGCAAATTTAGTATCAAAGAATATTGCAATTTACTTTTTGTCTTCACTATCTTCTAAATTATTGAATCCTTAAGTTTCTGTAAAGTATACTTCAATTACATTAGCTGCCAATTCATTCATTCCTTATCTATATGAGATTGTAGGGTTCTTTACACTCCATATAAATAAAATATTTGATAATAAATTCTTAATTTTTAAACTTTAGAATAACTATTTATCCTAATGAGTTCTATCAACATCCTTCTTTATTTCACTTTTTAAGTGATTAATCTCAAAAAAATTATTCCAAACCTTAATTTAAATTATTTACATATTTACATTAGCTTTTTGTTATTCTTATTAATTTTATAATAAAGGATTTCTGATACTTCTTTTGGATTCTTTCTTTGTTTCTGCTTATAAATATTATTTGCTTAAATTTTAATAATCTAATCTATTTTAATTGAGCTTATTGATTTTCTATTCGAGTGGATCATTTATTTTAAAAATCCCTAAAAATAATCTCCATATGCTAAATCTTAATTTTATTGAACTTAATTAGCAATTTAAAATCAATTCCTAAAACTCATTAATATTCAAATTCTCATTCTGTATATACTTTTTAAAATTGTTTATATCGAATGATGGTGTAATGTCAGGTCTTATTAAGCAATAAATCTTACATGTTACATGAATAATTCGATAAATCTAAATTAATTTAACCTTTATTATTGTTCCTAGCACCACTTATAAGTAAATCATCATCATCTTCTCCAATATTATTGTTCATTATTAAAAATTAATAATAGCTTGAAATGTGTTAAAATATTATATATTATGAATTTTTTATACTATTATAACAATATAAAGAAAATTATCAAATATTTTAATTATGAGAAGAGGATATACAATTATTAATGATAGACCCTCTGTTAAATTAATTACATATATAACAAAAATTAGGAGTATTGTTTTATAATATGTAAACAATTTAACATATATATATAAAATCAATTTTAAAATACAGACTGTCTGACATATTAAAAGTGATTGATTAATTAAAAAATAAACATCTGTTTTTTATGTAGGATATAGAAATTCTAAATTAATATACATAACTATAAGTGTAAAATTATTTTAATTAAAAAACATTTATTATAAAGATTTAGCTCTAATTAGTATATAATTAACAACAAGATTGTAAAAATCAACTATGAAATGAAAATATAATTACTCTAATAAAAACTCAATAAAAAGAATTAGTATTAACAAATCAAACATAGAAAGATATTGTCAAAAATATGATTAAGTATATTTAGACAATTAGATACTTATATAAAAGATTGAGAATATATGGTATTGTGATATTAGATAATATTAATTTGATTTATTTAACTTATTGATATAATCTTTTGAAATATTTCGATTAAATAATCAATAAGTGATAATAATTAAGAAAATAGAAACATTTTATGCATTAATCAAGATATTTAAGCATTTGATTGAAATCTGAATTTAATAATATTTGATTTAAAATGAGTGCACAACAAAAAAAGCTTTTAGAATTAAAATAAAAGCAAGGAATATCTTCTTTTCATAGGAGTTCTCACTAATTGCTTCCTTTAAATTCTTTGAAATCACAAAAATCAATTCAAGAAGTGGAAGTAATAAAAGGAACTCTAAAAACACTCCCAGATATGAACTCAAGTCCTAGAATTGAGGCATAATCAAAATGGTCAAAACTGTAATAAATATCAAAATCATACCGATCTCCAAATAGGAATATAGTAATTACAAATAAACGAACTTCCATATAAAGGTTGTCAATCACATCATAATTAAAAAACCTTGTTAAATTTACAAGTTCAATGTATTTATTTAAATAAATTAAAGTTAACTTGATGGTCTTGATGCTGCTAAAAATATGGTGAAAAACAGTGATACTGTTGTAGTTAATATGTAAAAAAGTTAGAATATTGACTATCTTGTAGTTGGACTAGGAGATAGTCATGGCAATTTGGGTATACATTTTTCAAAAATAATCACTCATCGTGCTTTAGACTAAATCCTACAAGTAATTAATAATACACCCATAATTGGATTAAGTTTGTCAATTCATTTTAGTTTCTAAAATGTTTACTAATAAGTGGAACAAAATTTGGTATTTATACAATTTAAAACTTTTAGATAGAGTAAACGGATATTGATGTAAAGAACAATGGATGCTCATTATTATCAATGATTATAATAAATAATTCAATCTATTGTGCTAATTTAGGTGATTCCAAAGCTGCCTATTTTTATAAGAAAGATTCTGATCCAAGTGAATCTAAAGAAGTAAGAAAGTTTATATAGAAAAATATCAATTTTGTTCATGACACTAGTAATAGTAAGGAAGTATAGAGAATACTTAAAAAGGGTGGCAAAATAGATTAAGCAATTTATAAAGGTAGAAAGAGTGGAAATTTGAAGGTGTTTGCTCCTAAATAGAATTTCCCTAGCGTAAAATTAACAAGATGTTTTGGTAATATGATTGGGAAAACAGTTGGTATAAGTGCTGAACCAGAGATCACAGAGTTTAAAGTTCCTAAATCAGGGTATTTGTTAATTGGATCAACAGGATTATGGGAAATCATGGATATTTTAGTCATCGATTAAATTTTAGATGCCCATTTTCCTCCAACTTGCTAGGAGGATATTGATTTGGCAATAAAAGAGATAGGTGACCAAACAAAAAAATATTGGGATTAAGATGGAGAAGGTTTAATAGATATCTCATTAATTTTGATATATATTTAATTATGATTAACAAATGATTCATCCTATTTCTATTTCAACGAAATCTTTCTTCTTGGTATGCCTCCTAATAAGGTATGTAATCAAACTTTTGATTTTCAAAATATTTGTCCACAGTTTCTTTTTCTAATCCTTTTGTTTCAATCACTTTATATTGGATAATCAAGTAACTAGTTTACTAAATAAACCGTAATATTACGCTATAAAATTAAATATCGAAAACAATCCAAAGCAATAAGATATATCATATGAAGCAATAATTGGAAACATTTAAGCTACTAATCCTCCTGACATCCAATTCATTAATCCACTTGCACTAACTCCTAAATCTGGTAATATTTCAGTTAAATAAATAAATAATAATGGACCTAAGGAGAATCCAAATCCAAATAGATAGGAGAATATACAAATAACTATTGAATATTATCCAAATGTTGTATTTCCTATGCTATTTGACATTACAAATGTTAACATTAATAAACTAATAAAACACCATAGAGTTCCATACTTTAAAATTGGTTTTCTGATTTTATAATATCATAATAATCATACCTTCCAAATTATTCAATTATTACTGTTGCTAGTAAAGCTGTAAATACTCCAATAGAGCCAACTACTAAATTTAAATAAAACACTTTTTGAGTTGCTTGACCAGTCACCTAAGTTTACACACATATTCTATACTTAATCAAATATTGAAGAAGAATAGAACATAATACCATTTATACCTCCTAATTGTTATAAAGAGGCAAGTGATATTCCAATAAACAAACGAAGTCTATACTTTGATGAAAATAATTAATTAAAAGTGATTCTCCTTTCTGATGATTTTTATTGTGATTAAAATTGTTCATACATTCTATCTCCCTTTTCTTTGTATATCATTTCCAACACTCTATGTAATTACTGGCTTTGTTTTAAATCAATTGATACTTCAAATGATATTTAGCACAGTATACAGGTGTTTCATATTTAAACACAGTTGACAATGCACTAGATCTTACTATACAAGGTATAATAGGTAAATATAGTATCAACTTGTAAAATGGAATAGGTAATGAAATATTTTAAAAGGAAGACATCAAAAATGTAGATAAGATTCCTAAAGTTATAAACAATTGATTCATTGTTCCCAAAAACCCTGCCTTCTCTTTTGGGGCCATCTCATTTATATATACAGGTACTAAGACTCCATTTAATCCTAATACAACACCTACAAAGAATCGAGAAGTCAAAAGTGCATATTTGCTTTAATCTATGAAGGCTATCATTATAGCCATAATCCCAAAAAGATCTGTTATCTAAAGACTTCTTCTTCTGGAAAATAATCCCATCAATATTGATGCTGATATCGAACCTACACCTCCTCCTATAGTTAATAGAGCTTTATGTGTAAAAAATAAAATTTTACATTGCATCAGTCCTTTTGTAAAAGTATCATCAATTTTATAAACATTATATACATCTGAACTTATTACATTCATTTGACCCAAACAGAATCCCATAAATAAACTACCCAAACAACAATTTAGAATTATGAGCAATAATTTATTCATTAAAATAATGTATACTAACTAAAGTTTGTATATTCCAAAGGCAATAGGTGTAAAAGAATATTCTTATGATGAAGAGATTAATATACCATTTAGATAATCAATGGAAGATTGTATTGACTGAATTTCATTTAGTTTATTTTATCAAGGACAATATTTTAGAAGATGGAAGTCAGTCTATTTTATTTGGAATCATGGATGGTCATGGAGGATAAACTGTTGCAAAGTTTGTATCCACTAACTTCCCTAAAGTTTAACATTCATTAACTATCTCAAGGTTTTTCTTCAGTTACATAAGCAAAAATAAAGACCCTTTGATAAATTACTTTAGGATACATTTGAAAAAGTATAAATCAATACATTTTTAGATCAATGAATTAGTTAAATAACAATGTAATTCAAATGAAATTGGATCAACTGCTAGTATAGGATTAATGAGATTAGAAGGAGCTAAAAGAGTGTTATATTTTGCAAATGTTGGAGATTCTAGAGCTTTCCTATTTGGGGATTAAGTTATTCCCTTAACAACAGACCATAAACCAAATAAATAAGAGGAAAGAGCTCGTATTCAATAGCATTAAGGATCTGTGTTAATGGATCGTTTAAATGGAATTTTAGCTATATCAAGAGCTTTTGGAGATCATGGCTTTACCTAATATGGGTTAATTTGTACTCCTGATTAAGTTAAGGTAGAATTGAGATTATCTCACAAATGGATTGTTGTAGCATCAGATGGTTTGTGGGATGTTGTAAATGAATAAGTATCATTATTATCTAAAATCTATACAGGAATTGTTGTAATTCATAAGATATAAAGAATCAGCTGATGAAGTCACAAAGTTTTTGTAGAAATTAGCACAAAAAAGATAAACAAAAGATAATGTCTCAATTTTATGTTTGAAAATTCAAATTTGATTTATCTAATATATATATTAGTAACAATTAAATTTTATAGATTTAAAGGGATAATATAAGAACTATAATATGAAGACGACTAAAGATATAAAAATATAATACAGATTATAAAAATCATTTTATAATTGTTAAACATAATAATGGAATTATTAATTCATTAAGAGTTAAATTTAATCCGAAAGTGGCATATTTAAAAGAGTACTTAAGTCATTTATATAAAAGTTAATAAAAATTAATAAAATTGCTTAAATATTGTTTAAGTTCATGATAAAGTTTTGTTATCAATCATCAATATAATTTTTAATAAATCATTCAGTTATTAATATGATCAATTAAAGACATAAATTTAAAATATTAATAAATAGTAATTATTAAAAAACAAATTTAATAATTTTTATTTATAATCTTCTTGTTTGTTCAAAGTTATTTTGCTTGTAATCTCTAAAAACAACTGCTTTAAAAGACTTAATTGTATAATCAAATATATCTAATAAAGTTTGGGGAATGTGTAAATTCATTCTAACTTTCAGATTTATTATTATTCATAATTTAGTTGAATGGTATATATTTTTGTAGTTTGGAATTATTCTCAACTTTTTTTGCTTGTCCTCTTAAGTTTTCTACAGAATATTCTAATTTTCTGAATTTTTCCTATTATATAAACATTCAAGTGGTAGATTTAAGGTGCTTTGGCTTAAGTGAAAAATCAAACTTCTCCATTCATTTTTGTATTTTCCAAAAATATTAGAAATTCCTTCCTATATTGAAGATGATTTTGATAAATATTAACAATAAAGGGCTTAAATTATATAGATTACTAAAAAATATAGATTACTAACAATATGGAATTTCGAATAATATATAAGTGTTTTTGGAATTTTTCCACATTAAATTATTAGACTCAAAATGTAAAAGTTATTTTTGGAAACAAGAGGTGCTCATAGGATAAAATTGGGTATGATTGCATTCTCAATAATAACCATTAGTCTATTTATTGTTTTTTTAGTGAATATGATTACTCCTTATGGAAGATTAACTAAATCTTCTCCTGCAAGTACTTTTGTGGAATTAATCTTCTGCATCTTTGTCTAAATGTGTTTGATATTTAGATTGAATGATATAATGTATCAAAAGATACAAGCCTCTTATAAACTTGGGCTAGAGATTATTATTGCTACAATATCAATACTTTCATTTATAGATTTTATTTGTTGGTTCATTAACCCTGTTCCAGATGTTCTTGCTGCATTTATTTGCTTATTCACATTTATTATTGCAGGTTTCCAATCTACTTTATGGATTCTAGAGAGAATTTAGAACAGCAATAGTGAATAAGGATTTGAACCTTATTTGACACAATACATTTCATAAATTGAAAATGAAGACAATATTCCTAAAACATCAAAATGTACCATAGCACTAGAGTATATTCTATACTTTTTTATGTTAATATTGGTAATCTTAAATACCTGTTAAATTATTCATGAAGCACATCATCCAGGAAGTTTAGGAGAGGGTGAAGAATATTATATTGTTTAAAGTTAAGGTGAAGATGTAAAAATTAGAACATATTGTACTGGAGCTAAGAATTTACAATAGATTATTCTTGAGTCTGGAGGTGGTTCTAGTGGCGTAGACTTTTATGATATTTAAACTTAGCTTTCTGCAAATTATAGAGTTTGTAGTTATGATAGAGCTGGATATGGAATGAGTTGGTAAGCAGCAGCACCTTAGAGTTCTTAAAATACTATGATTATTGCTTAGTAAGTTATGGATAAGGTTGGATTTAATACTTCAGTATCTAATTCTATAGTCTGTATTGGTCATTCTGTTGGAGGATAGCTCTGTCGTTATTATGCATAATATATGATCAGTATTCAAGGGATTATCTTATTGGATTCAGTGCCAGTTATGAATTGGTTCTACTTGGTAGGATAATGTAAGAATTAAACTGTCAGAAGAGTTTATGCATAATAATAATCAACTTTACCTGTAATTAAGGCAATGGCTTCCCTTTGGCCATTCTATATATAGACAACATTTTTCATGTAAAAAAATAAAGGATTTTAACCTTCAAATCTCTAAGGTTGGGTAAATTGGTAAATAACTACTACAAGAAATTGGTATTCATAATCACTAGGATACGCATCTGAACTTGAGGAATGTTCAGAATAATGTATGGAGTCATCAATTATTAATCCCTAGTCAATGATTGACAAGCCAATTATTGTTATTACTGCTTCAAATTAATCTATAACATGTGCTGATAGAAATTTAACAGGTCCTGGTTGTGAATAATATGAATGTTCTTTGAATGCTTCAATGGAATTAACAGTTAATTAGTCACTATTAGGTAATCAAGTAAGCACTTATGTTGAATGTCCAGGTATATGTAATCACGATTTTGTATGGAAATAACCAGATTTTATTGTTTAACAAATTGAATATTATATTCCATTATTTTGATCTGATTATAAAATTAAATTAATCTTTTATTTTCTTAAATTATTTTTAAATTGATCTTTTATTTGAATATTAATAAATAATATTTTATTAAAAGGAAAGACTTAAAATTGTTTAAATAAAAAAACTGAATTTATTCTTAAAATTGAAATGAGGAATATGAAATAATTTAATAATAATATAATCTTCATTTTGATTTACTATTCTTATGATCCTGTCTTAATTTTCTATCTCTTCTCTAAATGATTTCAAGTCTAGTTTTTTCCCTAGAGTTTAGTTTTAATGCTTATACTCTTATGCTGCATCTAAATTATTATTTGATAATTCAATAAGATCGGTTCTGAATCGACAATCACTGGGCAATGGGGATTCACTTTTAATAATATAAGCTGGATCTATCTTTTCTATATCCCAATATTTGATTCCATCCCAACTAATAGATTCTAACCAAGAACCTTCAATTTTAGATACTACCTTATTATGCTAAAACAAAGTCCCCCTAAAAATATAATATAAATAGAATACTCAAAGTAATCAGTTGGTTTCTAATTTCTTCCTATTAACATACCTGCACCCTCTGAAAATTTAATATCACAAACCATATCATTCTTTAAATCAGAAAATATGATACTGCCATACCATTCCAACAATCTAGCACCATAAATTAAACCACTAACTTTAACAGGTGGCATACTAAATGTAATTCTTTAGCCATCACTAAATTCAACAGCATTCTCTCCAACTTAATGTCCAATAACTGCATTATATCTTAAAGCAGCCTAATATTCAAAATGACCATAAAATCTATATTTTTTCCTAAAATGTTCTATATAGAAATGTGAAATAGGAGGATGATGGCTTGTATGTTCAATAGAAATTGATGATCCATCTTACCATGAACCTTAAAATGTTTCACCTAAAATAGGATTAAATGGTTTCTTTTATCTGCCTCCATTGTATAAACCAGCTATTATCATTGTAACAACAAGCTTAAATCTCTCTTTTTCATCCTATTATCCTAAAGCATGTTCCATATAAATAGGCATAAAACCCCAATAATCACATATTCTTTCAATCATAGATCTAGGTTCAAAAATACGAACAGGTAATGAAAATGAAATGATATTTCGACCTTCAAATAATTATCTTCCTGCAGATCTCATTAAATCTAATACTAATCCATCCTATGCTTTAATTTCTTCTTTATTGAAACATTCAATTCCTCCCTCTTTAAATCTTCTATATCCTGGAACTCTTTCTTCCAATCTTTTACTTTTTAATTACTATCCACTCTTTAATAAAGTGATTGAATTTATTTATTCATCAAATCCTACAATAGATTTTGATTTCTGTTTAATATAAGTAGATGAAAGTTCACTTACAATCGATTGCTAAAATTAATGAAATCTTTCTTCATCAATAGTTTATGAAATCAAACTTAGATTCTCTGCTTTATTGTATAAATATTTTTCCTAATGATATTAATGATACTAATTACCAATTCAGTTGTTATTTTTGAACAAGTTATCTCACAATAATAATTTATAAGTCCTTTGCCTGAGACCTTAGGAATTCTTTAAATTTCATATGCTTCAAACATATTAAACTTATTGTTTTCAGAAGTTAAGATATCAACTATGAATGAACTTCCATTGTTTATTATGAATCGATATCTTAATAGATTCATTTAAATTATAACTGGTTTTGATACTACTTACTTTTATCTTATTGGATGTATTATAAAATGCACTTTAGCTCTTTTCTAATATAAATTAACAAATTTACAGTAAATTCTATATCATTATTATCTTTTATTTTATTTATTTAAACAAAATTACTATCCAGAACCTTTTTAAACTTAAAATTCTTTATTATTCTAAATGCTTTTGTTGAATCTACATCACAAACCATTCTTCCATAAACTCTTATAGTCTAAGCTTTTTGTTTATTAAAGAAGGAAGCAGATAAACCTGCAACCAAAAAAGCCATTAAAAATGGTAACCAATTAGGTTTTAAATAGACACCAATACAGAATGCTATACTTAAAAGTAAATATAGTTTCCAATTCATAGTATTTTTATTTGCAATTGGACTTTCATATATTTTGACTCCATTTCTAAATTTTCGAAATTGCCATTGTTATTATAAATCATCAAGCATAGATAATATTTTATATTTAGATAATTCTGAAGGGAGAGTGTCAGTCAATAAATAAGTGTTAGTAACAACAAAAGAAGGTCTCTTTTCAGTTTATACTACTGCTGTTGTGGCTTAAGATAACTCTTCAAGCCATTATTCAGTTTCATCATGTGTTTCTCCACTAAAATAAAATTATTTATTATTCTATGCTTCCACTTCAATATAAAAACAATGTTCTCTATCATCCAAAGTAGACATTGGAGATATATAGGCTTCTCTTAAATTGATGGCTCCTCTTGGTACCTTATCATTTCTATCTTTAAAATATATCAATGTTTATCCATCTAAGACCAAATATCTTTAATTCCAATTATAATCTATGGGTCCATCCCCTCTTTTCAAAATCATACCTGCTTTTTTTCTTTACATTTAAGGAGGTCTAGTTGGTGTTTATGAACTTGTTAGACTAATCTAAGATTATTTGACGGGAGTGGAAAAAGTTGATTAAGATAGATTAGGATAATGTTTAAAATACTTTTTCTTTAATCTAGATATAAATGATAATTAAATTACTCTTTATATGAGGTTTTTTATAAATCTTTCAAAGAAGTTATTTATTGAAATAGATTCAACTTGATTTCTTATTATTACAATAGAACTTATTTATTCATTCTAAACAATTCAGAATCATTTATGCTTGACCAAACATTGTATGTAAGTAGCATAGACTTATAGAAATACAAAATGTATTTTCTTATTATTTCTGTTAAGAATTATGCAATTACATTAGACTCGTCACCATATTGATAGATATTGATTTCAACACTCAAATTAATAGCAACAATGTTTGGACAGAATCGTTACCAATTATTCTTCTCCAAAATTCCAAAATTGTCTTTTAATTTTCTTTCTACATCTTTTTCATATCCTTTAAAATAATCCAATTCTTCTGCAACCACATCAATGATTTGAGCAGCTCGATTTGGACTTGTAGTTACTTTAGCAATTATGGCCACCTCAATTCCTGAAAATTGAACGATATTAAATATTCTCTATTCACAATTTTCAAATGAGGTCTTACGCTCCTAAATTTAAATTTATTTCTGATTTGTCAATTATATCATAAACTCTGGTAAGTAATTAGAAAGGATATACATTTTGATAATTGGTGACTAACTTAATATATCAATATGATACTTATGATACCAATTCAACCTTTTACTAATTTTATTTACTAAGATCAAAGTCAATCAAGTAGTCTACAAATTTGCTTCCCTTTTAGAAACTCTAAATAGGATGAGCAAAAAGTTTACTTCAGCATTAATTGGTAATATGACACTATATTATTATTTCATTAAATTAATGGACGTATCAATAGAAAAAGTCAAACATAGAACTAATCAAGAAAATATAATATAACAATCCTTTATCAAGAAAGATAATTCTTAAAAACTCAAAAAAAATCACTTTTCCCCTCCTTCATCACCATCTATATTAGAAGCAGTTCGATCAAAACCATTAATAAAAATTAAAAGATAGCAAAGGTCACCAGTAGTTTAAGAGATTAATGATCTAGATTTTGGTTATATGGAAGAATTAGAGAGGAAAAAGATGTTTATGATGATTAGACTTGGACATATTAAGGATCCTTCAAGATTGCTTCCAGTTCATACCTATAATAAAATACCAGTTCTCCCAAACAAAAAGAAGAGAAAAAACAATCAAACTCCATCACCAAAAATATCTCCATAGAAAGTTTCTTTGCATAATCCTAACGATATTTCATTACCTACTCTAAGTACAAGATTGCATGAAGATCCTTACTAAATGAATAGAATACATAACACAAATAAATAAAAATTAGATTAGAAATAAAGGAGATTGAATGTTATCAATAAACGAATACTTAATAAATTCTCTATCGAATGAATAATCATCAAATATTGTAAAATTTATATTCACAATCTATGGATACTACAAATTGAAATTTAATATATATCAACCTTATCAAACAAATATCTTCCTTATTTCAAAAATCCTGTATGATTGAATATATAAAATTATTTAAATTTAATAACGTATTATAGATCAAATAGCTATAAATTCATATCCTTTATAATGTTAAGACAAATTCATATTAAATTCTACTCAAATGATATTAAATAATTGTATTCATTAAAATGTAATCCAACTCTAGATATAAATTTACATAATATATAATGGATTGTTTGGTCATTTTTTATATTGGTACTCTATTTGTTTATGCATTAATTAAACTTTTTCAGCAACTATCTTTCTACTATTTCTACTATTTGTGGTTTTGCTTATTAGATACATCATATATTTGGTTGGTTTTGTTGAATGATTTGAATATTGTCATGCTTACTCATTTTTATTTTTGAAATTCACTGTTAATATTCTCAAATCGATTTAAATAAATACCTATATGAGGTTACTAAATGGATGTTATATTTTTATGAAATAATCCTATTCGATAAGTTTCTTCTTTTTTTGTTTTTTGATTACATATGGTTTTAGTAGCCAATCAAAAATATCATTATATATTATAAGAAATTGAAATCATTAATCCTAAAATTTCTGATCATCTAAAATAAAGAATAAAATTGATATTTATATAAGGTGCATGCAATTAATCATTAAAATTAATATAAATTTAATATTTAAATGGATATAATAGATTTTAACAAACCAAATACTGTCAAGAAGGTCAAAGTTGGTAATTGTATTTATCTATTGAAATAGTCAAAAAGGTTGTTACTTAAGCACCTGTAGTCAATAAATAATAATAGAATAAAGAATACTACAATAAGGCATTAGAAAGAATTATTCAATTATTAAAGGAAAATAATCCATCCTTAGCCACTCAAACTAATATACAACTTGAAAAGCCCTAGATTGATAAATTGGGAACAAAGAAAACATTATGGAAGAACTTTGAGGCCATTTGTACATAAATGAATAGAGAAGCTTAACATGTTAGTTAATATTTTTTAATTGAATTGGGTACTGAAGGGTATTCTATAAAACAATTATATTAGATCATAAGCAGATGAGAAATTGATTATCAAAGGTAGGTACACAAGTACTTAAATCGAAACATTAATTAAAAAATATTTGTGTAATTATTTATTTAAAATTATAGATGAATATGTCTTATGTTCATTGTGTAAAAGTTCAGATACTACATTAATTAGAGATGTTGAGTCTAGACTCTACAGTAAAGAATGTAAAAATTGTAAGGCCACAAAAACAGTTGCAACACTAAAAATTTCAAATAAGAGATAAAAATGATTAGTATTTGCATGTTATTATTAGTATTTTGTTATTATTGTTTATAAACTCTCTTTACAGTTGTTCTTTAATTCTTAATCTAATTCTATCTCAATCTTCTTGAACAACATTCATTTTAGATTGTACTTGGTTCATATAAAACTGCTTTTATCTAGCTGATTTTTTATTAATTTTAAAAACGAATAGAATTATAATGAATATACTAAATCTTAAAATCTAGTGTTAAAAACATAATCTAATTCAGCATTTTTAATATGAATAATTTGATTAATCAATAATTAGCAAATTATGTTTTTATCAATAATAAAGCTACATAAGATTGAACTAAATAAAATTTATTAATAATTCATAATAAAGTATCAAATCTATCTAATAACTACTTTTTGGTCATTGATCTAACTTCTAAATATGCTTCCATAGTTGGATCTAAATCATATTAAAATATATATACCAATATTCGAATTCATAAATTTATCAACTTACAATGCATCTAAGACTTAGACACAATGTGTTAATAAGGTTTTTTCTTAGTTAGTATCTAAGAAGGCAACATAATTAGATTATTTAATTTGGTTTACATAGTTCTTAATATTTTATCTATAATTATCTTTAATATCTAAGGATTAAGCATCCAATATAATTTTATATTCTTTCAATCCAGTATTCAATTAATCAACTTCCTTTGTAATAGTTTCAACTAATCTTGTAAATTCAAAGTTCGATTATAATCGATTATCAGATGATTATTTTAAATGAATTGATAATTTGTTTAAGCTAAAATACTCAGTTGCAGTGGTGCATTAGTTTTTAATAACACTTAACAGTTATTGTCCTCTATTATTAGCCAATAATAATAAATAATATGCAATTAATGGAGATTCTTTATTTTATGATTATTCCAAAATTGTATGAGCAGTTTAACACATGAATTGAACTTTACATCTTTCATTTACAATCTCTTATAAGATACTCACATTATTAGTATTACTATTAGATGGTTATAGAATATTCTATTCAGGTTTATCCGAATAAATTTCCAAATCTCCACTAAACTCACCATCACTTTTTAATGGAATTTTAAATAAATATTCCCAAGTACAACGTTTATTTGGATCTTTAATGAGCATTGATTTCATCAAAGTGATTGTTTGTTTAGTAAAATGAAATTATGGAGGTATAACCCAATCAGTTTCATCTTATGCAGTGATTAATTTTGCAATAGATTTTTCTTCAAATGGACATTTACCAATCAATAGTTCATATAATACTGCTCCTAAACTCCAGATATCTGCTTTACTATTATAGGAAAGTCCTCTTAATACTTCTGGAGCCATATATATTGGTGAACCTAACATAGTGGCGGTAACATCATTTTTGATTGGTTTACAAAATCCAAAATCTGCTAATTTATAAATTCCATTATGAATTAATATATTTGATGGTTTTAAATCTCTATGAATTATAGAGTTTTCTCTTAGTACTTTAAATGCTTAAATTAATTGATAAATGATCTCTAATGATTTTCTTTCTGTAAAATGTCCTTACAATAGTAATAATTTATCTAGAGGACCTCCAGAACAATGTTCATAAACAAAATGATATTGATGAACTGTTTTAATTAATTCAATGAATTTGACAACATATGGACAATGTTAAAGTTTTTAAAGCACTTCTATCTCTTGCATACTTAATTCAAGTAATTTTGGTGTTTCATTAAATTTAGCTACTTCAACACTCTTAATGGCGACAACTGTTTGAGTAAGAAGATTTGTTGCTCTATAGACTTTTCCAAATTCTCCTTATCCAATTTATTCATGAACCTTATATTATTCAATCATTTTTTTAACTGTTAAATTAATAAATCAAAACTATATTCCTCATTTGAAATTGTTTAATTAAATTTAAAATTATTAGAGAAATATTCATTGTAATCAGACAGACTTTCTTCATCTATTCTTGTAAAAACTTCTCAATCTTATACACAAAAATATAATTTAAATTGCTTTATTTATGAGTTAAATTTTATCAAATGATGTATAAGTTAATAAATAACAAGGTAGAGATTAGTCAATTTATAAATATAGATTAGGTTGATATAAATTACATATTTTAATTTAAATTGGAAATCTTTTATGAATTGTTAATTTCAGATTAACTTATTATAATTCTGTATAATTATATATTTAATTTATGAATGTTGAAACACAGAGCAGTTTATATAACAGATTCAAAGAGATATTAGATAAAATGAAGTATTATTAATCTACATACTAGAAATAAGGAAAAGCCTCTTGTTGTCTTTTCACTTCACGAATTGAATTGTGATGACACAAAATAATTTTTTCAAGTAACCATTGAATTAATTTCATCTGGCATCAATTTTGCTATTGCTAAAGTAAGACTTAGAACAATAACTTAAGTAAATTGATAAGAGGATGTGGCACATTCTTAAGCAATAAATCGATATTGAATTAAAAAGTATATCTCCAGATGTAGATGAAGAAATTAAGTAATTTTATGATCTTAGAATAAACTTTCTCAAATCTATTATCAAAAACCTGACACAATAGAATTAATTAGGAGGATTGAAGAATGATAATGAATTCAGATAATTTTTAGCAAATTTATATTGTTATGCAGGTGAATTGCATGAGCATCTAGGTAGAAGATTAGAGAAGATGAATAAATAGCCTAAGGACAATTATAAATTTGCTGATCTATTCTATAATAAGGCTATTTCAATCTATCCTTTTTAAGGAAAATATTACTTCTTGATAGCAACATTAATGAGATAATTTTAAGATACATTCAATGCAGCATGTTGTTTGCAAAAAGCTCATTTTGCTTAAATATCTTACAATTGTAAAGAAAATATGAATGAAGTGTTTGAAATAAATAGAACTCACTATAATGATTGGGCTAAACATATCAAACCAGCTAGTGAATTGGATCGTGATACATATTTAAGAGCCTTTATGGTATATTTAATAAGATTCAGTACGATTGTTGTATGAATTTAAAAATAATTTAGTTTACAAAAATTGGTTTTGAAGAGTTACCTTAATTAGCTAATATGTTTTAACATTTGTAGGAATACTTTAAGATAGTCAAAACAAATGTACATAGTGATCATAAATAATAATATTAATTATTATTAAAAGTAATAATGATAACAAATTTTGGTTTACATAATAGTTTAACTACATTCTAATTGAAAACTGTTTAAGATATCAAAGATAATGATTTAGTAAGAGAATCAATTAAATATGTATATGGATTATATGTAAATTCACTTGATTTTATATTAAAATATTTACTTTAGAATTCAATGAAGAATTTAGATTAAGTTCCTCCAGTAACATTTTTATAATTGGTAATTCCAATTATCTACTATTTATTTGATTAACCATTAATTTGTACATATTTGTTATCTGAATATCCTAATTTAAATGATAAATTGGCATAGATTTTTTTATATTCAAGATAGAACTTGTATTAAGCAGAGAATCTGAGTAATGATTTATTTTAATTTCAATCCTAATTGAATGAATAATTTCATACATTTTTATTTCCATTTGAAATGCCATTAGTAGGATTCACTTGTTATAATCATGTATTATAAACATTCAAACAATAATCTTCAACATATAAAGATGAAGATAATTAAACATCAATAATATTATTTTATGTTTGTGAATAAATTATTTAATAATTACATGGCATTTAAATATCAAGTGTTAAAGAACCAAAGTGGGAATAAGAAATTACTAAAGAATTAATTAAGAAACTAATAATAATTGATGGAATGAATGTAGCAATGAGATATGGATAAGAATAATCTTAGGTGGCAAAGTTTTGTTCTTAAGGTTTGAAATGTGCCTTAGAATTTTGGATAAAGAGAGGACATGAAGTAATGATTATCTTACCTGACTTTTGTTTTAATGAAAGTGAGATAAATAAAAAGAAAGAATCTAATGTAATTATTAAAATAATCAACTTTTAGAAAAATAATATTAATAAACTACCTGATGATGTCAAGGTATTATTGGAAATGAAAAATAAAGGGTATGCTTATGGAGTTCCAAATTGGAATTATGATGATTCTTATATGATTCAATATGCTAGAGAAAAGGGAGGATTGATTTTAACTAATGATCGATATAATGATCATATTAGAGCATTGGAATCCAATATTGTAGAAAGAGAAAGATTGAAGGAATGGATCAGGAATAATTGTATCAGTTATACCTTTTTATAAAATGAAATGGTTCCTAACCCTGATCAATTAAAGAGAATTTGATAATTATATATTATTACATAACATAACATAACATAAAAGTTGTAAAAACCAAATAAACAAAATTATTTTTTTTATGATGTACTTATAATTTATCAAATGTTATTGTTCAAATTTGATCTTGGTGGTGCTTATTATTAAACTTTTTATGGTGCTGGTTGATATTAAGGATATTAGGGATAGGTTGGGTATGAAGGAATCACTCTTGATGATACAATTGGAGCAGCATATTAGACTGGTTAAACAATACTGACTGGTTATTGTACATATTATTGAACAACTGGTTATTGTACATATTATTGAACAACTGGTTATTAGACCACTTATTAGACAACTTATTATACAACTGGTTGTTAAACAACTTATTACTAAAATTTAATTAAAGGAAATATTACCTGAACAACTTATCTCTCCACTGGATAATATTCAACTCTCTCTTAATATCTATCGACTGGAACATACTCTAATTAATTTATAAAGAATTTAAAGTACCTGTATATTTCTCTTAGAATACTTAAGGGACGTATTCTGTTTAATATTCAACTGCATAATAATCTGTCACTTTTCTTTCTCTTGGGACATATTGAACGACTTCTTATTCTTCATATTCCATCACAGCCTTTTAATATGGGACGTATTCAATTCTTGATTCTCCTTTGATTGTAGCCTAATTTAAATTTGAATTATTTTCTTACATGAACTGGTTGTTAAACAACTGGTTAAGCAATAACTGATTATTGTAAAACTGGGGCTTAAACAACTGGTTAAGCAACAACTGGAGCGACTGGTCTAGCAACACTGTATGTTAATGGAGCAACAGGAGCATATGAAGGAGCATATTAGGCTAATGGTGCAGGTGCATATTATGGAGCATATTAAGGTGCATATTATGGAGCATATTATGGAGCATATTATGGTGCATATTAGGGTTAATATTATGGTTAATATTATGGTTAATATTATGGTTAATATTATTATGGTGCTTAAGGTTGTTGAGGAGGTTGATCTAAAAAATATAGAGATTAGTATTTTTACTTGATGGTGCAGGTGGTCTTTGTGACATTTTTGATAAAAAGATTTTTCTTATTTTTATTTATATATCCATGCCATAAATTTTATTGCTTAAATATCCTAAACAAATAATTATAATAAATGTAGTTAAGAAGTATCTCAAATAAAAAAAAACCTAATTAGTTGATTCAAACTACTTAAATTTTGGAGAAGGAAACCAAACATATGGTAATCATCAATATAATTATATCAATAGGAAGAGTAATTATAACAACTTAAATAAATTATGCAATAAGAAAAATTTAAAAGAGAATCTGAAAAACCAATTGGATAAAGTGGTACTAGATGGAAAGCTGCAAAAATAGATAAAGGACTAAGAAATTATACTCAAAATCTACTCTAAAAAAAAAATAGTTTTGAAAAGAAATCAATTCCCACAGTTGTCAGACCAACATCAGCTAAATTACAACCTTTAGATAAATCTATTAAAACACCAGCTATAGACAAAGATATTGAAATATTTTTTACTTAAGTAGGATTGTTGCAATATAAAGAAAAATTTTAAAATTACACAATTCAAAGTTTAAGTAT
>JPFL01000224.1:0-92108 GCA_000733385.1 Paramecium biaurelia | reverse complement strand
GATAAGAATTAATTAAATTACTGACTTATACAAATTGTTAAATCTAGTCTTAATTTTAGATATATTGTAATATACATATAATCTATCTGCTTGATTGCCATAATTATTTATCTCAGATATATGAAATAGAGGACTGTAAAACTAAAGAAATTTAAATAATCTTATTATTATAACTGAATTTTATAATATTATGTGATATATTAAAAGCTATATTTATTGTATTCAAATAAAATTCTTAAAAAAACAAAAAATTCTGACATTTAACTTAACTTAAAGGATATATTAAAATAATTCATATTTTCTTTTCTTCATTCTAATTCAGTATGAAAATTTGAACCTCTATTAAATATTTAATTAAAGAAAGAATTAAAATAAGATAAATGAAAATAAATATATTCATAAAATTAACAAAAAAGATTGTTTTAAAAAAAAACTAAGCAAAAAAATATTGTTATTCATAACCCTAAATAATTTAACTAATATATTCTATTTCCTTTCAATAATTAATTGTCTTTTCTATTCTCACCTCCTAACTCATAGAATATAATTACAATCTTAAAGTTCAAATTTAATTTAATCCCTTGGTCTGAATCTTGTATTAAGTTTACAAATTTAATTATATTTATATTTAGTTAGGATAAATAAGATTATCAAAAAAATATATCAAATAGCATTTCAAATCTCAATCCTGATAATCAATAAAGTAAAAAGCCTTTGAAAATAATCAAAAAATAACTGAATCAAAGAATGTAACAGATTTCTAGAGTTTTTAGAATTGTAATTCATTATTTTGTCAAAGAATTATTCTGTGTTAATAATAAATATTAATTAAAAATGATGAATTAATCCAATATTTCTACTTAATCATATTTTGATATCTCACAAAATTTAAATTCAAAACTTAAACCAACTGAAAAAGACTAAGTTCCAATTTCAGATTGTTTATTACCTTCTAAAATAATCCTCAATCCAATAAATATTTAGCAGAACTAACAACACAAAATTCTAAATTCAGTTTTAATACAATATTCAAAAACAAATAGTATAGCAATTAATGTAAAGAAATTACTTAAAATATTGATGAATTATAAGAATTATTAGAAGATTATGAAGAAGAATTTAAATATAAAATAAACAGATTACAAAAATAATCACTTAAATAGAATTATAGTTTAAAAAATTACATGGAAGAACTAGAAGATGAAATATACGATATAATAACAAATCAGGTCATTAAGAAAGGAAATTACTATAAAATAGGAAGTAATTGATAAAATATCTAAAAGCAAAACAATAATTGAGAGACAAAACCTAGATTAAGAAGTGGAAAATGAATTGCTACGAAAGAAATAGCAGTATCTAATTCAAAATTGTTTAAATAAACAATCAGAAGCTTAATAATTTGAAGCATCAAATTGGATAAAATATGAAAATGAAATACAGAAGTATAGAGATGAAAAAGAAAAATTAATAAAGTTTTAAGTAATTAGATAAAAACAATATAAGACGATTTATTTATAGCTAAGTAAAATTTAGATAATCAAAATAAGCAAAATGATTAGGAACATTAATAATTTATGGAAGAAATTAAGAAATTAGTGAGTTATACAATATTATCAAAAATAAAGATAAAAAAATTAGATAATTAGATATATAACAAAAAAGTGTTGCTGACGGAATAGTTATATAGGACAAAAAAGAATGGAGAATACTAGCTGGTAAAAAGATTTTGAGATATCATCATTAAATCAAGAAAGGTAGATTCTAAGAAATTAAAAGGATTTACTAAACAGTTTATGTTAAGATACATCAAAATAGAATAAATTACAATTAATGAAAATAGTAGTTGTAAGAATTAGAACAATAATTAAAAAGATCTTAATTAAAAAAAATAGGATTAGTTAACGCTATTAATAGTGAAATTTTATAGATTAATTTATAAAACTTCATATTCTTATATTTATTCCCTAAACTTATTCTTATGTTTTTAGCCTCCAAAAGTTTACATTTTAATTTTGCATAAGTGTTTAATGTAAAGTAGTATTTTATATCTCACAATACAATAGAGATATTTCAATAATTTTTATACCGAAAGAACCATTATTCGATATTAATATGAATATATCTTCACTAATTCTACACCTTTTATAATTTCGAAATTATAGCATTGCCAGAGATATATCTAATAAACCAATTAGATTGATTAATCCAAAAATTATGAGTCCTGTTATAGCTCATAAAAAAAACCTCTTTGCTATTTAATGCCACATATCTTGAAATATTTAATGATTGATTTAAAATAAAGCCAGGAGTTAAGAAAAATCAATAATAATTTATTTTTATTTTATTACTGATACCGATCTATAAACAGTAGCTTCATTTATTTATAAATTAAGATTATAGATTACTTATGAAAAAATTACTTATGTTTAATATATTTACTTTTATTTTGGTAGGTTAACTTAAATTAGATATTATTTACAAGATCTTTCATAAACAAAAAATGATTAAAATTGTAATAATTTTTAATCTAAAAAAATGATATCATTAATTAAGCATTTCATTACTGTTATTTTAATCTATTTTTATTGAATCTAATTGTCAACCATTTACATCAGCATTGCAAAAGGTATAAATTATTTGTTAAATTAATTCTCCTAAAATAATTTTTGAAGTTCTATTTTAAATATTTAACATTAATAGTATATTTATGTAGTATTTTCAATAATATTATTAAGCAAATTACACTTTAATTATAAAATACATTACAAAGATATTTTCTTTTAACCATGAACACAGAAATAAATATAACACTCTGAGTAGGATATAGTTAAAAAAGACATTAGACATTTTATAGATTTAATAAATTCTACTCTATAATTTGATAGTAAAAATAGACTTAATCATACTTAATAACATTTTAAGGTAATTCATTAAAAGATAACTTCATAGGCTGGATATGCTCTTCTTACATGCATTTAATATATCACAAATATGTTGCTACCATTTGAAAATCCAGTAACACAATCATATCCATCACTTGGTTTTTTAATATCTCTACACTCATATCTTTCTTCAGCTCTACCAGTTGTAACCAAGCAGCATAAAAATACAAGATAGCCAGCATACTGAGGATCATCTTGAAGTTTTATTTAATAAGAATAATTTCTAGAATAGGCAGCATTTTCAGCAAAATAAATACCTTATCCCCATAATCCAGCCTAATTTAGAATAAATTTATTACTCTACTATATGTAACATCAAAAGCTTCATCCAAACTCTTATATATTACTGATGGGTGTTATGATGATACTCCATGCCACAGATATCTTTTCAGCTCGGATCGAAGTAATAATTTTTGTTATTTTTAACAAACATCATTTAACTTTTTCTTTTCAAAATAATAATTATCATATAACGCTTTATTCTATATCCGAAAAATTGCTTTTATTGTTCCTCTATCTGTTTTCTAAAAAATACTTTTAATTTTATTATATTCTTTAGAATTTTTATCAAGAAGAACTTTAATGTAGTTTTCACTTTAAGCTGTCCATTTCTTTGGATATTTTATTGTTTCAAGACTTTTGATTAAATCTAAGACTTTTTTTTCTTTATTTTTGAAAATTTCAATATAAATAGATTAACCTGATATAACTCTTCCTTTAATCGTTTAAGCCACGGTTTCTATTTTTCCAGCGAGATTTTATAAGTCTGTATTACTAATTGAAGGTATATCTAATTTTAAACAAATTTAGGATTATTTTAATTTTTATTAAATCTCAGATAAAATAATGTTATTTAACTTTGCATCAAATGATTAGATTATAATTTAATTTTAGCATTAAGTCAGATTAATATTCAATTTGTATGTAATTCTTTGTTTTGACTCCGTTGTGTCCTACTAATAAGGAACTTTTTATATAGGTCTTTAAAATTTAGACTTTGTATTGAGTTAATAAATGCCTTAGTTATTTATTACTATTGCCAAATTTTTCCAAAATATTTCAAATTACAAGCAATTTTTATTATACATGTTAATAAAATATCTCGTGAGATCTTTTTCCAGTTCTTCATTGTTAATAAAATAAGTTATTTTATTATATTATTTCTTAAAAATTATTTACTACTCAAATTTAGAGGATAATTCTTTTATTTTTAACTTTTTTAAATCTACATAATGAGTACTTGGTTTGTTCTCTATCTAAAATTTTAACTCGAAGATTGTTTCTTATTTTGATTTTAGAAATTGTTCATAAGCATCATCAATTTATTTATTGATATCCTCATTATAATTTACATAGTTAATGGCATCTTTCCATTACCATTAATATTTCTACTGACTAATTTAAAGGTCTTTTGAAATTTCTGAAAGAACAGATTGTACAATTTAAATTCTTTTGTTATTTATTTCAGCTATATAGATTTACCTGACTGGATGTTAGTAATTAAATAATCTTTTGATTATAGTATTAAGATAAGTTTAAATATTTAATTTGTGATCATTTCCACAAATATTAAATATTGGAATAGCTAATCTAGATATTTCATATTAATTCTGTAATTAATTAAAAAGATTATCTATAATTTATTATACTGATTGAGGATCATTATAATTAATTATATATTAAGATGGAATAATTAAATTGATGATGAATCGGATATTTCGAAATCGACTTAATTCATGAATTGTTATATCAATTTAATTTTACCCAGGAGTGTTATTAAATAAATGTTCATAAAATTATTATTTATATGAAGAGCCTCCAAAATCTAAAATTTTCTCTGTTAATCTGCTTATTCCCATATCATATTATTGTGAACAATGAAAATTTACAATAGCATCACATTCTAATAATGTTATATCAGATTATACTAGTTAAAGTTTTTTATCTTAATATAACACCTGAGATATTAAAGAGTATATATTAGTCTTATATATGATTGTAGCCTTCTTTTCATTTTTCAAATTTTTGTAGTATTCTTTGAAGTTTTTTTTGAAAAATTTAATTTACTTTTCTTAAAATATGCAAGTTTTACTTATTAATTGATTTTCAAGTTTACGAATATCAGACTATATGGCATTACACTTTTCATTTAATAGCTCATGATTCATTGCTTGTAAGATAATTTTTTAATTTTAGGAATAATTGATGAGAATTTCTTCACCCAATGTTTATAGCATAGACTATTCTTTTAATTCATTCCATACAAGGATGTTTTAGCATTCAATAATTTGAGTTTTTCTATTCTCCTTTTTATCTTATCTTGTTTTCTCTATTAATTTTTTAATTTCATCCATATTTTAATTTTAGCAAACAAAATAATATTCTTTATTAATTTTTGATACTTCAACTTGATATTCATCTTTAAACTCTTATTTTTGCATTCCTAAACAATTGTATAAATCTTCAATTTCAAAGTTCTTTTCTATATGTATACTTAACTATTAAAAGAACTCTTAATTAAGATACTTTTAAATATTATTTAATTTTGATTAATCATTTATATAGACATCAACAAATATTTTATCATCATTAACTTCAACAATTTAAATTAGGCATCTACCATATTGTAGTTAAATTTATTCTAAACTTGATTTAAATAATTTTTGAAAGTTTTATTTTTCTGCTAAGGCCTAAGCAATTTTTTCTTGTACATCAAAGTGAAATCCCTTGCATTAAAATTCTTTCAAATCCGATACAATTATTTTAGATTTTTCTTCGATAACAGTTAATTCTCCTTTTAGTTCTATCTTTAATTATGTATCAATAGTATAAGATTCTTTTGAATTATTAGGATAAAATTAATATAAGAATTTTTACCATAATTTGATTTGTTTTTCATCATTTAGAAATATATTCAAGCACGGAAAATATATAGAAAATATTGAATCTTTTATTCTCGCCAAAGTTTATTGAGCTTCATCAATTGATTCATATTTACTATTCATCCAAAATTCTATAGTTGAGTAAACTACAAATGATTTTTTATATCCTACTCTGTGTTATGGCTAAGATACTGATATTTCAAACTATTCTTCCTTTTACTAAAGGTTCTTTATTTTTTAACTTATAACATTTGCATCAGGATTAAATGTAAGTTCAATTTCAAATTACTCCTTTACCAATTAGAGATATAAGGATTCTGATGCAAAATTTTACAACTATTCCTACATCATCTTTATATCAAATGGTTGACCTAACATACAAATAAAAATAATCTTATTTGTTTATGATTGTAAATGTTGGGCTTGTCTTTTTAAATGAGTGTACAATGTAAAGTCATTTACATTAATATCGGATGATAATATTATATCTAAATTTTCTACATTAAGTTAATCAGTAATATTTTTATAAATTCTCTTCTATTTTAATATATTTGTAATTCTAAAAGCCTCTAACTCAGATGCACAATTAAAAGTTAATATTACCACTTTATCCAAAGTGTTTTTCAGGTTCTCGAAAAAATCACTTGTTTCATCTTGCCTTGATTTAGACCCTTATGTTATTTAATATTAGAATAAATTATCATCTAATGTGAAATTGATATTTTTTTAAACACTTTCTATAAGAAAACTCTAAATAAATTCTCTCTACAAATAAATCATTTTATCTAATTAAGATATATTATTTTTATGCTGTGGTTATAATTGATATGTATATTTATTTTTATTAGAGCCTTCATCTAATTTATTTTCAAACTAAGATATTTAATTTAATGATTCTTCGTCCCCATAATCAATTTGTAATGCTTAGTTGATATTAGTTGTTTGAAATTGAGTGAAAGTCTTACCTAAATCAAAGCTCATCTCTGATTATGGACTCTAAAGTGATAATCTTGTTTGGTTATGCGAATTAGGTGTTTATTAGTTTTAATTTATACCCTTACTGGCTGATAGTAAATTTAAATATTCTCCTTATCTTTTCGTCATAGGATCTTTTATTCCATAGAGAGTTCTACATTCTTAATAAGCCTTATTGGAATATTCTTAGCATTCATTTATTTGATTTAATCCAAAATATGCTTTGGCTGAATTGAGCAATGCTACTACTTTATGTCTTCCCTAAAATAAATTGGAATATTTAGCACATCTTATTACTCCCTCATATTATTATTAATCTAAGTAAACTTTTTGTAAATTTATTAAAGGGTCTGAGATATCAAATTGATGCTTTATACCTAATCTTAATGCATTTTGAAAATTCAGAATTTTATTCTCTTATTCATTTAAAGTACAACCTAATTAAAGACAATTTGATACCTAAGATATTATAAGCCTGAAATTTATATTCTAGTGCAATTTAATCATTTTCAATTATCCATTAGCAAATCATCTCTCTTTATGATTAATATAATTCATTTGCTCTCTCTAAAAGAACTTTAGCTCCTTCATTCTAAATTTTATTTCTTTCAAATTTTTTGATCGCCATAGAAATGTTATATTCTTCTAAAGTTTTTAAGGCTTATTGCATAATAAGATATATAATTTAAATTAGAAATTATCTAGATGTGAACCATGAAATAAATATTGGTATAGATATAAAAAAAAAAGTATTCTATTAAATTATTTTTGAATAAAAAGAACAGGATCAAATAAACTTATTAGTTTATAAATATATAGAACTTTATTGATGATTAAGCAAAGGATATTTTATCAAATTTTTCTATTATAATTTAATAATTGGTATTCTTTTTTTATCATATTTATTAAGAAATATAGATATAAAAATATATATAAGCAGAATATAGGAATATATTATTAAATAATTTAGATAATTTCTTGAATGGAAGCAAAGCATATTAAATTGAAATTTTTTTCATTATTATTATAATTCAGGGAAATAGTAAATAGCTTTAACTTTGTTATTAAAAAGCAATAGCAAATTTTCATTTCGACCAACCCAAAGTTTCCTACCTTGTGAGATCAACCCTTCTATATAAAAAGTGAAAGACTTCATAAACACTTTATGATAATATCATTATTTATATTCATCCTTAACAGTGTAATTAAATGATAATCATAAGACCTTTAATCTTAAAGATTTGGTTCAAATACATCATGTTGATTCCTTAAATTTCTTCTAATTTTAAGAAACTATTCTTGATTGACAAAATTTGTGAGTCTCTGCTTTGCTAGGATAATCAATGCTTCTCTAAAAAACTTAATATTTTTAATAATTTCACAACTCTATAAATTAATGGGGCAATCGAAATTTACACAATTACTAAAATCGACTTCAACTCAGCATTAAGCAAATTATTTTTATAATTTCTTGATGTAGATTTGTATAAAATTGATTGCTAGTTACTTACTAATTAATAAAGGCCAAAATAATTTTTCTATCATTAAAATATATGGAAATAAAAAAAAAAATAAAGGTTAGTAAAGTAAACTAAATAGTTATCTAGTATTTCAATTAATTTCCATTTCCAATTTTCTAAACATAATTCAACTCTTTGATATCTTAATATTTTTTTCTCACAATTTTCATAAATTTTTATTTTATTTTGAACTCTTTCGCGATTCCTCTGAAAATTCAATAACAATATATTATCCTACTGGATTATTTCTTTTCCAGAAATTACATATATTTTTCCTTTTGAACTTTTGTGCTTTAATTTTTTATTTCATTTTGAAGTAGCCTCCTCCTTGTTAATGCCTAATTTTCTCACTCTTTAAAGATAATTCTCATCTTATTGAATAATGTAAATTTCATTTTCCATTCTTGGTTTTGTTTAGGAGTTGCAGCAAAACCAATGATTAATTTTGGAATTTGTATTAATTAATGAACGTTTCGCTATACCGTCTTAATCAAATGAGGTTTTATCATAAGTTGTTGCTTTTTTGATTAAATACAAAATTTTTTTATATTTAATTATTTACAATAAAATGGCTTAATTAGGTGACTCAAAGCAGGTATGAACTAAATTATTGTTTTTTGAAATCAAATAATGTGATTTTATATAAATAATTTGATGTCATATGTTACAACAACTGTAGTATAATTCTAGATTATTATAGAAATATGACTTATTAAAAATTTTACAATTAACTCAATTTACTTAAACCATCATTATTTTTTATTAATTGTAAATTTTAATGCAGATAATGTTTTAAGTTTATATAAATCTTCTTTGTCATATATATCCTGATTTACAAATTTAAAATGTTTTTCTTTTAGTGTATCACATTTTTATTCTTAAATTTAATGTATGATTAGACTTATTGTTAGACACTCATTTTATGCTATTTATATCATTTTTATAATTCAATATTTATTTTTTATTTTCTCATATCATATAATTTTAACTTCTTATAATAATTAATCGTTTCACATATTGTAAATGCTATTTAATACATCTAAAAATGGTTCCACGAATAATAACAATTGATCTTATTTAACCAATGATAATAATTGAAAGACTAATTACAAAACATAATCAAAAATTTAATTAAGTCAAACAACCATTTTAAATATATTTATCTTAGTTTATATTAATTTATTGAAACTTCTTCTTGCAAGTTGAAATTTCTATCTAAGCCTTGAGATTGGAAATCTTGGCTATTTCTTTCAATTTACACATTAATTAGCTAGACTTAACATTTTTCTAATTTTATTTGTCTCTCCTCTTTTCTTCCTCAAGTTCTGTTTTTAGTCTATTAATTTAATCATTTATCTTCACAGATCTACTAGGCATTTTTTATTCAAAAGATGTCTTGAAAAAGTGTAATTTTTTTAGCTCCATTATTTGTCAAAGATTTATTATGGTTTAATCGATACCAAATATCCTGCTGTTGGTTCTGTAAAGTAGTGGTGATTAGGAGAGACAAATGCAAGATATTGATGAGCCATTACCCATACATCTTCCCCTATTATTTAAAATTATTTTCAGTAGAGGTCAATTTTTATGGCTCTTATTATCAAATACGCAATTTTATATTTTGATTATTTACAAGTAAATAGTTTCTATAGAGTTACTCTAAGCAAATATTAACTAGTGACATAGGGAGAATTGAGTTTAGCTTAGTTAATACCCTTTTACAATCAAGCCTGTGTACGCATATTTAATAGACCCAAGTTAACCAACTACTTCATACTATTTATTTTGAACTCAAAATTTATGGTTTGAAAACAAAATATATTTCTACATATTAAACAAAAAGAACAATGGTAAGTGATAGCTTTCTTTTCTCATATTTCGATATATTAAGAATATTATAATTATATTTTATATAACGAATATTAGGGAATTAAGATTGAAGAGGCCAATCGAGTAGTGGGATCTTTAAAATCTTATATACTGGATTTGTGCTGAAAGGTATTACCTACCGAAATTCTAATCTGACTGGTTTACAAGTGAGTATTTATGAGGAGTGCTTTGAAGAGTCTTTAAATTTCAATCTAAAGAAATTCAATAGCATACTTAATTAAACATATTACTAAAATTGATTGATATAGAGAGCTCTTTAATAGGTTGGCTAAGAAATAGACCTAGGTAATATTCTTAATTGTATGTGGAATGGATTTTCTTAGATCCATTATTGAATTCATTTTGTTATTGCGAAGTGATTTAATTAAATTATTTATAAACTGGTGCACTTCAAGTAGACTTTCAAAAGAGTAAGTCAGACAATATGCTTCCTCAATCCCCTTATACAATGAAACTCAGCATCCAATTGCTTATAAGGTATCTTATTATCAGATTTCCTTCTTTAGCTTAAGGCAAAGAATCTCGACATATCTTGGTCAGACCACCATACAGAATTATTTAACCTAGATAGAGCTAATTAGACAATATTACTCTTCATAGCAAAGTTCTCGACAATAATTTAATTACAGATTTTATGAAAAATTGTAATTGATTATAATCATCATACCTCATGGAATTCAAGATGCTTGATCCATTTCTCAGATTAAAGAAGATTTGAAAAATAAAGGATTAATGTAGCTACAATTCCCAATGATAGATAGAGCTCTAATTAGTTAATAAATAATTTGGATAGGTAGAACCTACTCGTGTCATTGCTATTCCTACTGCTGATAAGGTTAACATTGAAGCAGAATACTTTTGCAATAAATTTAAAGTAAGATAACAGGAAGTCACTAAAAAGGTTAAGAATAAGTAATTATTATCTCTAATATGATAGTAAGATGCTCAAAGGGTTAAATAATAGTTTGAAAGATAGAAAAAATTATCAAACGAACACCAGGAAATTGGATAAACTTATTTTTCTAATTTCCTTTATTTAGTGTTTTTATTAAGTTTGCATTACCAAAATAATTTTATAAGTAATCAAGTTATGATTTTTTTTCATTTTTATGTATGTTTGATGAATAATATTAATATATAATACAAACTGGCAATATTTAATATGTTTATATATGTGCGAACACGTAGAGTGCGATTTAGGATTGCTAATTCACTCTATGACAGGCATTGATTGTCAAATAGAAAAACTAAATTTTTTATTAATTTTTTAATTTCGTTTTTTCTTATTTGATAGAATGTAATGAAATAAATAGGATAGCTTAAGATATTGTTTACATCGTTTTCCTTCTTCAAAGAGATAGCTGATGAATTTATAAGCCCTAAAATACTTACTTTGAATTTCAAGAAAATCCTAATTCTTCAAATAATCAAATGAATTGATTTTCTAAATGTTGAACTTAAAGAAATAATGAAGCGACCCTCCTATCTAATATCAGGAAATAGTAACTATTTAACAATTTATATAAATTGTGATAAGCTTTTGAATTTAATATTTTGAGATAAAAAATGAAAATGAAATTTAAAATGTTTAGATGTTTAAAGAGACAGTATTTGGTATAATTATATAAACTTTTGTCTTACAGTAACAACTTCTGTATTAGAAAGTAAAGGAAATCTGTTGAAAAATAATAAAAAGGTTAAGCTTAAGTCAATTAGATTTTTTGATCAATAAGAAATATAACTTAAATAAGAATTTTCAATAAGAATAAAAATGTATTAATAATTGGTTGTAAATGTAAAAATTAGACTTTCTATTAATAATAACACTAGAAATTTTACTAAATTCATCAGAAAATAATATTAATTTTATATTAATTAGTATTTAATAATAAAAATATTTATTGATTAAAAAATTATTTATTATTAAATTTATCGGATGTTAAGTGTGATTATTAATAATTTTATGAAAAATATTATAGATATATTTGCTTAAATAATCTTTCGTGCCTAAAAATGCCTCAAAACTAGAATATCCTCCACCTTCATCCTGTTCCTATTTCTTGAGGCAAAATTTTTGTATTTTCAAGACACATAATTCTTTGTATTAACTACTAGGTCAGAATTGAATTTTAGATTATAGTGTTAAGTATTATTATAAATTTAATAAAATTAATATCGTTTTATTAACCAATTCATAATTTTTCAGATTTGAGTTTCGTTAATGCAATTCAAAGTTGTCAAAGTTGCTGATCTATATATCCTTTATAGTTTTATTTTACTTATTTTAAATGGTTGGATATTTCGATAAACTAAAAGTCAGATCTTTAATAAATTAAATCTTCTTTAAAATATCTCAATGAACTATAAAAGCAAATGTAAAAAGTGTAGAAAATAGATTGTTAAGCCTAACAGTTAAAATGATGCTAAGAATTGTTCAATATTGGAAACTGATCTTATCTTAAGATCAAAATGGACTTCAGATGAAGATAAAAAGTTAATTGCTAATGTGTCACTATTTGGCCACCGATGGCTTCAAGTAGCATAGAAAATGGAACAAAGGAATGCTTCCTAATGTTGCCAAAGGTGGAAAAGACTTAAAAAGTTCCATGGGGTCCAATAACATTAGGCCAAACGATGGATTTAAAATGAAGATTAAGACTTATTAAGAATTTTTCAACAGCTTGGCCCTTGTTGGAAGGCAATAGCCAAACAAATGAAGAACAAAACAGGCTAACAAGTCAGAAGGAGGTATAAAAATTTTCTTGATCCAAATCTTAATCATGGACCGATGACAGAATTAGAAGATGAAAGGATATACTAAGAATATTTAAAGTTTGGAACCTAATGGAGTAAAATTTCAAGAAGAATGCCTGGCAGATCGGTATGATATTTTAATTCTATAATTAGGAAAATATGATTAAAAATCGGTTCTACTCTTGTATTAAGGAGAAATATTTAAATTAACCCAATTTATACTTTAAAATGAAACCATTAGATGAGAGTTTAAAGTTATAATAATCTTGTATTGTTGAGGTGTTTGAAAATGATTAATTCTAACCTGAAATACAAGATTAATATGAGGAAGATCTATATAGTAATTCAAATGAGATTATGGACAATAATTAGTCGCGCTCTTATTGGAGTATTGAAACAAGATGCCTATTACATAAGAAGAACTGATATTATTTTAATTATTCACATATATTACAATTAGAATTTTTTAAATTTAATTAACAGCACCCTTTAATTTAAAGAGAATTGATAGAATTAAAACATAGCTGATCAAGAATACTTTGCTCTGCATTTTAATCTACAAATATATTTAAAATTAATAAACTTCTTTTTTACCAAACGTATTGTTATTAATTAATAGAATTGAAATACTATTTATTGACAATAAAAAACTGATATAGAAACATATACAATTACAATTTAATATTCAAATTTCGAAACCTGAGCATTAAGAAGTTCTTGCTATCATAAAATATTGAATTTCCCTACAAAACTTAAAATCTAATTAAGATTAATAACATACTTTATTCAGGTTTAAATACACAAATTGATGATATCCACAGTTTTGGCTGTGCAAAAATCAATCCTGGCAGTAATCTCCACTCTTTATTTTTTGGTTTGATCTCATTTTGAATGAATAATCTTGGATAATCAGTGACTGCATATTTGATGAGCATAATTTAATTTTATGAATATTAAAAACAACTTTGGTATGAAGTGCTTTTTTTTTAATGGCTATTTTTTTTGGAAACATCTTTGGAGGAAGTCATAACATATTAAGTAGAGATATTTGTCATTTATTAATCTTCTTCTCAAAGATTTACAATTTTATTTTAAATTTTCATAAATTGCTTTATGATCAATTTTTGGAATTAATAAAAACAGCTAAAATACTTTCTTGATTAGTGTAAGCAATCTAAAACAGACGTAAAGAGTTGCTTATCCTTTTTGGTAGTGTTAATTGCTCTAATTTTTTTAATAGAAAGAGTATAACTATTTAATATAAGATTTTTGTCTTTAGGATTTTTTATTGTAATTGTAAGCAATCTGCTATAATAAAAATTGAATAAATTGGAATCATCGATACATTTAATTTTTGATTCCAGCAAATTGAAATAAATTGGTGTGAGATCTTCCTTTAATTAGTGGGAAATATTTTTATGATTCAATCATATCCGAGGCACAAAAATGTCTTCACCACCAACCACCTTAAAAAAAGATGTATTATTTGTATTAATTTAGTTGTTTTCAATAATTGCACTTTAAAGGGACCTCTCCCCCATACATTGATATCTACTTTCACATTCAAAGCTAAACTATACTTAAGGCCACATACAGATGGTATAACTCGATTCTATGGCATATTAATCAATTTAGAATAGCTCTATTATGTTTGTTCAAAACTCATACTGACACAAAATATTATGATGCAGTCTTTTATTTAATGTTTTAGTTTTACACTTATGATATGTTGTCTGGATACATTAGGCTACTCATTTAAATTTCTAGTTATCCTTCTTATGAGGCTACAAATGTCAATAGTTCAGATTTGTCAAATGGAAAAGCTATTGTTCTCCACCTTTATTTTCTTTCTTTGGGTTAATTTGGAAAATTGTACAGTTGCTATTGATTTTGAATACTTTCTGTTTTCAAATTGGCAAGTGTCTTTCCTAGGTCAAGTACTATTCAATAAAACTATATCACATGCTTTGGGTCAATTATTTATATTATTAAAAATGGATAAATAATTTCTAAATGAACTAAAGAATATTGGATGAAAATCTGATTCAGGATATCCAAATATTTGCTTGTTTTCTGATCTTTTTTTTAGAATATAGATACTAATGTATTGGATATATTTTACAATAAGAAAGAGGAAGAAACAATTGCATGCTCAATTATGGAACTACTTTATGGAGATGGAAAATTAAAATAATAATGAAAACTTTATTAGAATTTCGTATATGAATGGATGAAGTGGAGTAACCATATTTAATCAAAGTACCACTCATTATTGTAAAGTAGGACATTATTATGGATTCCTAAATTTTGATTCCCATTATTGATAATTACTAATTCGTTTTATTGAATGGAGAAATCAAGTTACTAGTATATTAACCATCTGCTTCTTTTGAGAATAGTTCATTCAATAAGTCAGACAGTGAACTTAAGGAAAAATAATTAGACAAGGAATTAAGTAAAAAATAAATTAGTTCAATTAAAATAAGTTATACTAATTTGTTCATCTAGATTAATAAAAATAATGAGTTGCATATAACAATATCTTAATATGATTACATAATTATAATAATATATTTTGTTCATTACATTTATAACATTTAATATCTACTGTAGACATTAAATTTACAGAGAATGTTTCAAGAGGCAGTTCTAAAACAATCTTTAGGAAGGATCAGTTATACTTGCTTTGTATGTTGAAATCATATCGTAACATTCATAACATGGAAATGCCTAAATTTGAATTTTTATCAAATTATACCCAACTACAACAACTAAAAATAGGACTAGCTTTGGTATGAACAGTATGAATGCATTTCAAATTATTATAATTACAAGTAAATTAAGTACTTATAATTATTAATTTGTGTGATTGCTACTTCCTAAATTGTCAAAAGAAGATTTAATCATTCCACATTTTAAATATGAAATCACTAACTATTTGCATCATGGAATTCAGACAATTTGAATATGATTTTACCAATGATTTGGAAATATCTGTAATATGCTATGATACATTTCAACAGTCATTTCAAATTTATGTTTATTTGTAAACTCCTTTATCTTAGAATTGGTCTGTCTTTCTGAATTATAAAAAGTGATTAAAAATGAATTGATCTATTCTTAATTGATTTAAATTTGTAATCACAATAATCTCTTAAAGCTCTTGGTTATTGTGTAACAATGTCAACAAATTATTTATTTTTTTTAGGATATTGATTATAATTATATTATTTCAATCAATTAGATTATATATAATATTAATTCATGCTTCTTAAGAATTTCCCTAACAATTGTAAAATAAATCAAATATTCGTGTAATTATAATTTTATTTTGTAATTAAATAATAATCGTTTCCAAATTTAGTTTAATATTATAAAGAATTAAATATTAGTTTATAAAGCAAACTCTACAATTTTTTTGCCAATATAACGACTTCAAAGTCATGATAGATTTAATCAGAATCCTTTGAAAAATACTGATGAAGAAATACAAAAGAAAAAATCAATAAATAAAGACATTTTCTAGCCTGATCAAAAGGACTATTTTTCTAAGCACAGTCAACTTCAACGTCTTCAATAAAAACGAATTAGTGATCCTGATGTGATACACTTGCCTAAATAATCAGGAAAGGCAATGTGTAGAACCAAAAATAACAAAATTGAAAATTGAAGATATCAAAATCTTTATTCAAAGAAGAGAGGGAGAAATAGAAATAAGTAACTAAGGATTGGCTGGAAACACATTCAAAGGAGAAGAGAAGGAAAGAGTAATTACAAATTAGTCAGTTCATGAATTGAAAAAGAATGTTCTTCCTATCAAAAGTTCAGGAAATACAATTTATGATTTATTTATTTAATTGATTGTATATAATTCCGACATTGATATTGCAAAGTTTAGAAAAAAATGAAACAATAAGTATAAATTATCACACATGAAATATTAGAGGATTTTTTCGTTTTCATGGAGCAGATAAAAAATTAACATTATTTTCTTATATTATAATAATGATTCTTGTATTAGCATTACTCTAGATTGCTTATCCTTTATACTTTTTAGAGTTGATATAGAACTCTCTATTGATAAAATTAGATGAGTCACACAAAGCAATACTAATTTTGTAAGGCCAGGTTTCACATATTTAAGATGAAAATAATTATTAATATTGTTAATATCACAACTTAGGTTGTTGGGTTAGAGCAATTAATGCTACAAGTAATAGATTTGAATACTTCTAATTAAAACTTGGTGAATTTTAGATTTATGACCAAGAAAAGCATTCATTTAATACAGAAATTATTTCTTTTTTACATACTTTTATGGAATATTAAGCTAATGAAATTAACAACAATTTTATATCATTAAGTCCTTTTGCGACAATTTTAAACTCTTTTGTGTATTTTGGGTACACATTATGCATTTCAGAAGAAGATGGTTATTTGAAAACTAATTAAAATAATGCGATATTAAAAAATCAGTTAAACATTACTGGAATTAAGAGCAAAGTCTAGAAAAAATAAAAAGAAACACGGTTTTCAATTAGAATTTAATTTTTAGAATATAATCAGTAAGTTTTTGACATATCTAATTATTCAATCATTTTAGATAATGAAATAGAAAACTGTATTATTCCTATTGAACTTATGATGAGTATACATAATTTAGCATTATCTTAGGATTTTTTTGAGAATGCCTTTGATCATGAGTTTTCATTTTTTTACAGAGAAACAATTTAATACAGAATTGAAAGTTTAGGTTCTATAAAATTTTATAATTATGTGAACTAACCTTTGCTTATGATGCCTGAGAATTACATAGAATATAATTACAATAATTTAGGGGTTGATATCTTAAGGCTGGCTGGTACCAAGGTTAATACTTAACTTGTGTTAGGTCGAAGTTTTCTGAAAAACAAGATTATTCATTTTTCTTCTTAAACACAAGAAATTTTTATTGAATAATTGCAAGGGGAGAGTTGCAACTTGTAACAACTTCAGAGAGACTCACTCTTTGACCTACTATTATTTAAGATTATCTTCATAATAATTATGTCAATATTTGTGTATGGAATATTCAGAAAAATACGAGCCTAATATTTACTAAAGGGGAATTAAAAAATAGAATAATAGCACCTCATTTTGAATAATGAAGTAGAGGTTCTGAAATGATAAAATTATTTATTATTAATGATAATTTATATATTATTTTAATTAGTCTCAACCTTTGATCTTCCTAAAGATACATACCCACTTAGACAAAATGAATAAACATTGAAATATTACATTATTATAGATAAGACCGACTATGCCATTGATTTAAATAATGAGTTTAGTGTTACTGATATTAATGGAGTCAATCAAGAATGCAATATAAATTATCAATGTCAATATTGTGATTAAGTCTGTCGATATACATATATAGATCAATAAGACTCAGAGTAGAATGGAACACTTTAAGAATTAGTGATAGAAATTGAAAATATTTAAGGAAATAAATAATTTGAGGAATTTATAGCTTTACATTCCGTTAATACTAATTAAATTGGATTTGGAATGAGAAGACTATGTACCGATTTAATTATATAAGACAGAAAATTATTAGAATTATACTTTCCCATAAAATACATTTGTATCAAATGTGGTTTCATTGTGCTTTTCATCTCTTGGTTTTATTCATAAATCAAAATAGAAGAATCTAAATAACGCAATAACAATACCATATTTTTAACATGAGAACGTGTATTCTTTTAAATTTAAGCAAATATAAATAGGGATAAATAAAAATATAAATATCGAAAATGTGAATATTTAAGTTGATACTCTAAATCCATTTACCGAATTGCCCAAAGATGTTTTCAGGTATTATAATAATTAAAATAGTGAAATTGCAAATTATTACAAATAGTTTGGATTCAGCATTGTGAATTAAGGATATCTAAGTATACATGAAAACAAATTTAGAATATCTGATATATCTGCTATTAAAATATACATTAATGAAACCTTTTATTTAGAGTATTAGCCATATCAATTTTTGTACTATTAAGGAGAATATATATAGCTCCCTTTTAAACAATCAAAGTATGAATTTTAAACGATTATATAGAAAGAAATCTTTAATAATAGGGGTAACTTTTTTACATAATGTGTACTTAACAATAAATTAAAATGAAAAGAGTTTTTCATTTTCATAGTTTGATTGTTAAAGTTCCTTAGTACAAAATGAAAATACTTAAAATTTATTATCCATTTTGTTAATTTTTGGAGTTCTTTTATTTTTGGCAGTTTTATTTAAATTATGCAAAAAGGCATAAGCCTATATCAAAGTAACTCAAGTCTAAGAAGTTGAATTGCAAAATTCAACAGTTGATAGAGAAAAAGAAGAAGAATAATAATTGTGAATCAATATAAATATATTTTTTATTCTATAAATAATTCTAAATCAATTATATGCTTTAATATATTAAAGAAATTATTAGTGATTAGCTTTTAAAAATGCTAAATAATAGGATTATGTTTGGGGTAATATTTCAAATTTAAAAGAAAACTATACTTATTGCATCAATTTACAACAAATTAATCACTTATAATTTATCAACCATTTAAATTAAAATATCAATAAGAAATTAACAATATTTGACTTGATGAAATTCAATCTTTGGTAATAAATATGCAATTTCAATTTCAAATTCAGTTTCCATATTTAATTTCAGTAGCTGATGAATTAGCACATTAAAAGATAGATGATAAAAATTTTCATAAGCAACAAAGATTCAGAGTAATGTTTTATTCATTATTGCAAACTTTAAAAAAAGGCTAAAACCAAGAATAAATAGGTATATTTATTAAACAAAAAAAATCACAAAAATTGGTAAGGGTTTCTGGAGATCTTAGAGTACAAAATAATAGCGCTTTTATTTGTTATATATTATCCTTAATAAGATACTTTGAAATTAAATATGATCTTAATAAGGAAAGGATCATTGGTTATCTAATAATTAACATTTTTAAATTAATAAGTTTTATTGATTATTTAATTTTATTTATGTTCAGATTAAACAAGTTAATTAAAAGCTTTGGTAGTATTTAAAACTTCACAAATTGGGAGAATGATGTTGTGAAAGCTAGCAAGCCAGTCCTTGTTGATTTTTATGCCACGTAGTTTATTGTGTAATTATTAAGATGGTGTGGGCCATGCAAGAGATTGACTCCAATATTAGAACAAAAAGTTAAAGAACATCCAAATGTAACTTTAATAAAAATTGACATTGATCAACATGAATAATTAGCAAATTAAAATAATATTGAAGTAGTACCAACTGTTATGTTATTTTAAAATGGAAAGATAGTAAATAATTTTACAGGAATGTTGCCACCAGATTAATTAAATAAATTTTTTGAACAAATTCCAAAATAATGAATATTATATAATGTATAATCAAATAATAAAACTTGATCATTCATCCCTTCCATAAATATTCAACACTGTTTTAATTTTTTCTTATTATGCTTTGTTTTCTAAATAGTTTTACGAATATGCATTTAGGTTTGGATGAGGGTAAGTGTTTCGAGTTTCCATAGATTTGATTTATTGGGTTTTATTAGTAATTGTATTGATAGAAATTTTATGAATTAGAAAATCTAGTAATTATAATAAAATTAGTATAAAGAAAGTTTAATAAATAAAAGATGAATGATGAGTTAGAAAAGACAGCAAATTTTTTCTTCCCTGTTGATAATTAAGGAATGAAATAAAAATTCATTCATACAAGAAGATTGTTGAAACATCCTGTTTAGAGCAATATTTCCAATCCTTCAACCTAAATGTAATATTGGATTTATAAATATCTAAGAACTACATCCAAAAGAAGTTCTGATAATTCTGGTGTTGAAGGGTAACATACTCCTCCATAGATAAGTGGAATGAGAAAAAGATCAGAATTATATATAGGTTCTGAGGAGAGAAATTCTAAAAATTATCGAATATTTAGTTCTAATGCAAATCAACGTTCTAGTTATCCATAACAACTTTCTTTTGGAAATTAATTTCAATTTAAAAATGAATTCTTATATATGTAGGATGAACACTAAAGTCCTCCCTTCAAATAGTTAAAGAAGCTACCTGAAATCTTTTAATAAAGAAACTCTAGTTAAGGATTCAGATAAGCTTTAAGAATTCATAGTGGATAAAGCAAAAGGGAAACAATGAGTAACTTTGTATAAGATGTTGAATGCCCAAAGAAATAATGTATGCAGTAATTGTAATTGAAATAAACAATTAATAATAAATAATAATTAAGAGGAACTTAAATAAAGTTACCCAATATTGGTTAACCTGTATCATTTTTATAGACTAAACAATAATTGAAGATGATAAATAGAATATTTTCAGGCAAACGGGATTAATGATTATAGTATATCTCATTCCATTGATGATTTTGGTATTTTATATGAGCTTGCTTTTTTTAATCCTCCCATTTTAGGTGTTTAAGCATTTAATTTAGATATTGCATCTTCCAAGTGAGCAGCTTCATCATTTACACAATCATCATCTTTACTTAATTAATTGATTTGTTATTAAAATGAATTTTTTAAAGCTGTCTTACGTAGATCTGATTAAAAATTCTTCTTCATTTAAGGTGAATCTATATATTCTAATAATTTACTTGCATCTGATTAAGGTTATTATTTATTTGGATGTCCAAATTAACTAAATTTACTTTACTATAATTATGGTTTCTAATCTAATCTTGTAACAGATCCATTATTAGATACATTTGAAAATGAACCCATTGTGTCAATTCTTCCATTTAAAGCTGGCTATCTTTATTATAATTGCATCGAACCAACTTAACTTGGTGGACTATTTTATTAATTTATATATTACCCTTATTATTTTCCTAATCCATAAACAAAATCCTTATCATAATCCCTTAGACTCTCTTAAACATCTATTAGATCTTATTCCTTAAAGATTTCCTTAAAATATGGATGTTTAAGACATTCTTCTGAAGATACTCTTGTCTTTGGATTAGGGCAAAGCATTTTCTTTAATAATTCTATCAACAAAATTGGTGCCTATATTAGTTATCTTAATTAAATTTACAGATTGTATTTATTTTATTTCATAATTAATTTCACAATTTTTATTTGCTCTTAATATACCTTTATAATCAGTTCCTTAGAATGGTTATCTACCTGTTAATAGAACATAAAAGATAACACCTGCACTAAAAACATCACATTTTTCATCATAAAATGGATCTCCTTCTTTGTACAATAATATTTCAGGAGCTACAAATCCTGGAGTTCCACATCTCTTGAAAAGAATGTCTTCATTTAAGAAACTAGCTAATCCAAAATCTGCTATAACAATATCTGTATCATTATCCTTTTCTTTTAATAATAAATTTTCTGGTTTCAAATCTCGATGCATACATTTTTTGGAATGCAAATGACACAGTGCTTTCATTAAATTATACATTAATTTTTATAAATTTGGAGCACTCAAGGGAGATTATTTGACTCTAGTTAATAATTCACCTCCTTTTAATATATCCAATACAAAATAGATTGAATTTTGAGTTTCATATGTTTCATGTAATTTTACTAGATTTTCTTAGTTTAAACGTCTCATCACTTTGATTTCATTTTCTAATGATTCTCTTCCTTTGAATTACTCTTACATAAATTCTTTATTGAATGCTTTAACTGCATAATTGATTCCTGTAGATTTCTTTGTAGCAAAATACACCTTTGCAAAACTTCCTTTTCCTATCATCTTTGTTACTCCAAATTCATCATGAAAAGTTGTTTATAGACATCTTGATGCCATCATACTCTTAAATAAAGCATATTCATCCAATTATAAATCAACAAATTTGCCATTTCGAGAAATTCTAATGATATTGCCAAATTAGTCATGTTTGTAAGTTGCCATCATAGCCACCGTTATATTAAGCTAAGATATATTTTAGTCTTTAAGATGATATATATGCTCATTTCCTAATTATATTGTTATCGATTTTAGTTGTTTCGATTTTTTACTGATTTTGCGGCAGTCTTCCTAAAAAACAATGATATCATTCTTAATGGTGTTTACAAAATGAATAATACATTATATATTTCGAAATCAATAGGTTACCAGATTTTAGTGGATTTTCCTTGATTGTCTAGATTGTCAAAAAAAGAATTCACATCCAATATCATTTTTATATTTATATAAATATTTAATATATTATCTATGGATCCTAAACAAAAAAATTGGAAACATTCACTAATTAAATCTTATTCAATTACATTAAATATTATAGTTAAAGAAGGAAATTTATAGTTAACAATAAAATTATTATGCACATCTCTACAATATTTATATTAATAAATAATATTAGTTTAAAATTGATAGTTAAAAGCATTGTATGTACTTATTAAAAAAGTAGTATATGTACTTATTTATGATATAAATAATATACATAAAATTGCAAATGAATCAATATCTAATAATAGTAGTATTATAATTATATGAAGAAGTTGATTATTTAATAATTAGGAAGACAATTTAATTCATTAGCTAAACACATTCTTTGAAAGAAATTTGATATTTTTTATAAAATCTTCATCTAGTTTTTATAATCCTTTTTTATAAAATAAATAAAAGTTTAATATAACTTCATAATTGTATCATCAATACTATCATGGAGTAATTAACTACTTGATAAAATAATCAAATATATGATGAAGAATATTATTTGTTTAATACTGAAGAGAGTAAAAAACTTCATTAAAAAACAATAAATATTGTCATAAATAAAATATAGACTGGAACTATAGTAAAACAAAATAGATGATCCTTTTGAATTTCATAATACATCCTTTTCATTTATTCAAAGATTCAATTAAGCTATTAAAGTAGATATAAGATTTCTGACAACTTTTTATATAATAAAAATTATACAATTCATATGTATAATGATTTAATTTTATGGAAATAGTATGAAGTAAGATTTAAGAAAGAAAATCAATTGGAATCTAATTAAAGGTCCAGTAGATTATTTAATTAAATATATAGCAGTTGAATCTATATTAATTTAGGTATGTAATTTTTCTGCAATTAAAAACAACATGTCAATAAGGTTAGAAATTGTTTATAAGTAGATACTTATATGTAATAATTTAAATAAACAGATTTATATATAAAATATATTTTTACATTTTAGAATCAATAAATAAATTAAAATATAAAATAAACATCCTTTATAAATGAATTTCACTTTTATGATAGATAATTGTTTATCTTCTTGTTAAATAACATATAATGGACTTACTATATTAGATTATGCCAAGAGTGCTATTGAATATTTTGTTAAAAAGAGAACAAAGAACCCAGAATACAAATATGATCAATACCATCTTTTTTCGTCTAAGTAATTTTTTGTTCTTTACATATTGTCTATAGTTCTTCAATCTCAACTTGGATACATGATGTTGGCCATTTTTTACAAAGACTTAAAACAGTGTAACCATAATTTGAGACCAATTTCAATTTAGAAGAGTGTTTCCACAATTTAAACAAATTTAGAACATTAAATGGTTATTTATATATATATTTAAATTGCAGGAACTGATAATCTATATGGTGGAAGAGATGTCTAAAAGATTGAATCATCAATAGTATTAGTTTTTACTAATCGGGAATACTAAGGCCTAGAATTCCATAAATTAATTAGATGGGATTATAGACTTCTTGTATTTTTGATTTAACCACCAGGTATTGAAGAGACCACACCAATATAAATATAAACTAATTGGCATAACATAGCTTCTTCAATAGGATAAGGTGTATGTTTTGAAATTTAAGATTACAACATTCTCTTCTAAATTTTAGATGATCCCAAATTGATCTCTCCTCAAATATCTCTTTAATTAACAATGTTAGATCAAGCCATTCGATATGAAGACATATAATCTGCTATTGAAAAAACTAAAATTGAAGTACATCCCTAATAAAATTCTTGGTTGGTAAGATCTACTTAAAAAATTAATTTATAATTTGCTTAAGCTAGATTAAGATGTGCTCCTCATGTTAATATATTCACTAAAGTCTATTTGCCTGAATAATATCCAATTGTAGATTTTAATGTATTGAAAAATTAAGTAAATAGAATTATCCATCAGTACCTGAATATTTTGTTGATTTCACTGTTACTTTTCAAGCAAGATTACCTTAATAAATTCCATTTTAAGAGATTGTAATAGAAAATGCATGTTTATTAAAATATGTTCAAGGGATAACAACATCAAAGAGCAAATTATTATAATTTCCAATATTTTATCAAGAATAAAGAGATGAATAAATGAACAAATACTTAGTAGGTTTGTTTCTATTTTCATCAAATTAAAACACAATGGAATTAAGATTGTAATATAAAGTTATATTAATTTCTAGTTATTTTCCAAATTTTTACATTTATTCTGATCATTTGGCTTAATTAATAAATACTAGAGATGAAGCACGAAGATTGGCAGAATCAAAATTTTTATAATATTTATAAACAATTCCAAATTATTATGCTCCATGTATTAAAAAGAATCTTGCAGAACAAAATATCTAAGTAAAAATAAATTGAATAATAATAGATATCTAGATATTTATTATTTCTAATAGAAGAAACAAATCATTAGTTGTATATGTAGAAAGTTAAAACATATTAAGCAAAAGTATAAAAAGTGAAAAAGATGATAGATGAAGAAAATTATAAAAATAGATAATCTCATATTTCTAAAAAAAGTATGTGTTGTGCTGCTTTCAGTGAAAATTATTAGACAAGGTTTTAGGAACAAATTAATTGTGAATTTAGATAAGTTACATAATTAAATAAGGAAGTAAATTTTAATAAATTCTTACCATAATTTGAAATTTAATCATGTTTACCTTAAATGCCTATAGTACAATCAACATTAAGAAATGTGAATTTGGATTTTGATGAAATAGAGATAAGATTAGAACCTTAATTTTGTGGAAATCCATGGAAGTTATAAAGGAAAACTTATAAGGATGGTATTGAAATAAAGGTATTGATATTGAAATTAAGAATTCTTAGAATGAATAAGATGAATATTAATTCGAAGATATGATTTTAACAAGGGTTGATTCTGAAAATTAATCTTAAGTGAAAAATAGAAGGAAAGGATTTATGAGATTAAAAGATATAAAAGAAGGGAATCACAAGAAATCAACAATTGAATAATCTCAAATGGAAATTGAAGATTTTCAAACTGAATCTCAACCATTTACAAATAATAAATGTGGATATATCAAATATAATCCTTGTTTTTAAGTAATTAATAATATTTTAAATAGGCTAAATATAAATTGATTGTATAAAGCAAATTGAACAATTAATTATCCACAAATAATTTATAATCCACGAACAATTGAAACTCAAAAGTAACAATAATTATTACAATTTTCTATTAGTAGTGTTAAATAAGAATTGTATACTTATTCTATTTTGTCAAATAATTTTTCTTCTTTTTACTTAAAATTTAAATTAATAATGTTTGGAAACCTTCAAGGAACAAACACTGCTCAAACATAATAGTAAGGTAATCCAACTTCTTCAATTTTCAACAACCCTGGACCTGGCAACAACAATATATTTGGCCAAAATCAAAATCCCTAAGGATAATAGTAACAATAATAAGGAATTTTTGGATAAACTTAATAGTCTAATATGGCAACTGGAATATTTGGATAGCCATAATAATAATAATAACCACTTTTAGGATAATAATAATAAACACCATTAATAGGATAATAGCAATAAACAAATTAAATCTTAGGACAACCGCAATAATAAGTACCATAATTAGGATAAACCTAACAAAACAATATATATGGATAATCTCAATAATAACAACCATAAGGTTTAGGATTATAAACATAACAAACTCAACCAACGACCTAATAACAACCAGCATAACCTAAAACATACACATTAAATTAAATTAATTAACAATCTAAAATTCATATTGAAAACTTGTCTAAAGCTATAGCAAACAAAGAAAAGATAGATAAAAATTAAAAAAGTTTATAACTTATTGAGAAAAACTCATTGAAAAATATTTAATAATAATAGTAATCAGTTAATCTTGGAATCAATCCAAATCCATAATAATAATTATAAAGAACTCTAGTGAAAGGTGATCGTAGAAATCATACATAAAAAGTTGAAAATTATTATAATGAATGGAATAAAGTGTTTTTGAATATCAGTAAAAAGTAGGATGAAACACAAGCCTAATTAATTGCTCTAGTCGATTAACTCACTTAATAGGATACATCTTTTGGTATAATTATTTTTACTATATATATTTAGAAATAGATGAAGAATCACTAATTGACTCTATTAAATAATTAGGAAAGGATTTGGATGCTTTAGAACGTAAAATCAATTACGTAGTTAAAATATAAGAGAAAATCTTAGGGTTAGAAAAGGAAGAATCTGAATGGGATCAGATAGTCAATAATTTAAGTGAATGTTTATTACACTTAGATTAATAAACTGTATTTATTTTTATAATTCTTAGAAAGAAGTAGAGGATTTATTGTAGTAAGCAGAAAAGCATCCAAAGGTTTAAAATAAATGAATTATCTATTATTTTATAGTATAAATATTTAATGTATTTTTAAGATATTCATAAACTAAATTTTAATTTATTATTAAATAATAAAAACTATTTATATGAAGGTTCAAGATAACTCTTTTAGATTACCTGCCTTAAAATTATAACCTAGAGAATATAAATTTAGTTTTAGTTAAGAATCCATTGAATAAAATTAGAGTAAAGAATCAATATAGTAAAATGTTTTTAATCATTATAATCCTTCACCAAATAGACATAGGAATAAAATTATGTCTGTTTCTGTCTATAATGTATAAGACAAAATTATACCATCTAATTAGACCAAATATTATCAAAATAGTGAATTTATCACTTGCTAAAACACTAATAATAATATTTCAGTTGTCTAAACTTTTAATAGATATAGAAGCAAACTTAAAAAATTTGTTTAATATAATTAAAATAGAAATAAAATTAATTCTAGAGATCCTCGATATTTCTTTTTTAAAGAGCCTTCTGCCTCTATCAAGTTAAGTAATCTCTAAGATAGTTAAAAACAAGTAGATAAGCTTTTAGAAGAAAGAATTAAGTAACTTATAACTAAAGTCTAAATCCTCACCTCTTCATAGTCTTTCTATCAATAAAAGAAATATTAAACAAATCACAATGTAAATCTTGTCAAATTATAGGATGAATATAATGTATTATCTTAAGATTTTAATGAATTCTATTTCTCATCAAAAAGGATAGATTGTATTTATTTTTAATAATCTTTAGAATAAACAAAACATTTAATGAATCACATGTAGATTATTAAAACATTATTAAGTCAATTTCAAAAACCTTATGGATTCTGTTAAAAATCTAGTTAATCTTTACATTAAAATATTTTCGATTAGATTTAAGAGGAAACAAAAGGATCTGCAATCTATAGAATTGACAATTCTTAAATTTAAGTTAGAGTAGACACTTTTGATGAATAAAGTGATAATGATGGACTAGATCAGGAAGAATCAAATTCTTTTGATGAAAATAATGAAAATCAAGATGGTTAAACTGCTATAAACTAAAAGAAGTCATCAAATAAAAAAATATAAAACACTAAGTCAAAAAGTAAAATAAAATAATAGGCTACTTTGGATTTTGATTAAACTAAAGAGAGTTAAGATGAGGAAACCATATAATTTGATAATTAAGGTAATTAAATTATCTCACCAAATAAAAAAAGAAGAAAAATATCTTAAATTTCAGATAATGCTAACAGTAACGATAATTAATTTGAAGATGAAGAAGAAAAAGAAAACGAAGAATTTAAAAAAAATTGCAACAACTAAAATAATTAATAGGGAAGGATAGCCAACAGAAAGAGGGCTATTCTAAAAGCGGACGGTACTAACTAATTTGATGAAGAAGTATATTCGAAAGATGATAATGACATGATAATTAAAGAGGAAGAATTGAGTGAAAATGAATAGGAATCGGAAGTTAAAAAATTAATGAATAAAAATTAAATTATCTAATAGTAGATCCAATTTTATAATACATTGAATAATGAAATTCGGATATAGGATTAATAAGATGATTTTTAGGATGGTGAATGTACTTAATCTTTCCGTTAAGAAAGGTTCTTGATTTAACATCCAAATCATGAAATTATTAGTGTTTCATTACTTGATAGATTTATACATTTAGATAATATCTATGATTATAAATTTTTATAAAGTTGGAATTATCATATTGCTAAAATCAAATAGGCTAGGTTTCTTGATGAGTTTGATATTTGATTTTATATCTTATCTATTTATTAATTTAGTGTATAATACTAAACTATGGATATTTAATTAATTATATCATTATGAGTAAACTCTCTTTTTACATTTTCAAATGATTTTTCAACTTCTTATACTAAGAGTAGTTGTCATTTATTGATTATATATTTATATATTAATATTATTTTATAATGTTTCAATAATTAATCAAAATCATAATAATGAAAATAGCAGCTGTCATTAATTAACCATTAGAGCATGATTCACATTTGCCTTTTGTACTATTCGTATCAGACCAACTATATGTTTTACCTGAATTAATATAACAATTTGAAGGTGTAAGAGTATCACTTATACTAGTAACATTCTAACATATTGTATTATTCCAGAAACACATTTAAATAGAAGGTTATCTATCAATTGTTGTATCAACATAAGTGCATGCTGATTCTGTTACTATATCTTAACACAATAAAGGTAAACATGAATTAGAAACCTGATTCCATTAACATGCATAATTATTGATTCCGCATAAGTTGCTCTATTTAATTTATTAACATTCAGATAATGCATAACAACTTTGACCATTCCAAGCACACACACCATCAGAAGCTATTGTCAAATAACAAGAAGTATAATTTTAGATTGATGAACATTTATTAGATATATCTGATCTTGATAATTCTTAACAAAATCTACCATCACTTTAAGTACATCTATAAGAATATGCCAAACATTAATAAGAATTAGAACCAGGTAAATTTGAACATTTAGTCAAAGGTAAACACTACATTGCATCATCTACTTAAATCCAATGGCAATCATAATTGGAAATACAAGTAGATCTTGTTTTAAGAATGTGACAATCAATTTAAACACATTAAGATAATTATGAATTCCAAAGACAACTTTCTCCTGCTTATGCACAATCACCTTAATATATTAATTCTTAACAAGTGCATTGATTTCTTTTTCTTGGTAGATAAACTACCTAGCATTTTATACATTCCCCAACTTTATTATTATTACTACTCCAATGATATAACCCATTTGTACTTTGATAACATTGATCTTAATTTAATGGAATAAGGTTGTAATATCCTTCATATTAATTATAATAATTTTAACATTAGTGATATTAAGGGCTCCATGTACATTTTAGAATTTAACCATTAGAATAAATAAATGTGCAATCGTTTTCATTCTCAAAATTATAGCAATATGCTTATTGACAAATACCTCCACAATATTAACAATAATAAGGATTTATAGGACAATAATTTTCACAATATTATTAATTATATTAAGTAGTCTCCCAAATGCAAGTATGTGATAGTTTTTAACATTCTTGGTAATCTTTTATGTTCTAGCAATAAATATTATCTTAATACTAACAACCTGATGTAGTATAATTAGAATTATAAGTAGTATTTGATGAGCAGTATCCTCTATTAGTTATAAGTCTTTCACATTCTCCTTATATATTAGTTATGCAACCATATTAATTTGTTTAACTTAAAGGTAAACAATTATATCCATTACTTGAAGCACATTATAAAGATTAAAGTAAACATTCATATTAATTTGTTCCATTTAAAGTTTAACATTTAGTAAAACTTGTACATCCTTTTCCTTAAATCCAAGCACAATCAGGATTTAGAATACAATATTCTTATGAATTGTTTAATCCAGCACAATTTTTAGTTATACATTTATTTTGCCAATTGCATAAAGGATTTTAATTACAATCATATTCTGATATTAACTACTCACATGAACATCCTGAATTCGTTTAGAATGATCTCACTTAACATTTAAAACAGTATCCTTCTGTAGTTTAATTATTCTTTGTAACCCAATGATAATTAGCCATCGTCTAAGATAGACAAGTAGTATTTGACAAAAAACTAGTAGAGGTTGCCATTTAACAAGTCTTTGAAGTTGAATTCCATTAACATAACATAAATTAATCCTAATTAAATAAAGTTTACACAAATGTGCATTAAGTTTAATTTTATATTTAATTACAACTTGCCTACACACAATTGTTACCATTTATTATACAATACTAACCTTATGGGTGTTTTGTTTGATAAGGTTAATATGATTAACAAAGTTAAAGTGGAACAGAATTACAACTGCTATAATAAGAACAAGTTTTATTAAACCATGAACATTATCCTTACTAAGATTAAAAGCATGTTGTAACATTTGTATAACTACTGCAATTAACAGGCAATAGTTAATTTGAATCAGTACATCTTCCACTTTCAGTATCATAACAATATTCACTGTATTCTTAACATGAATAACTAGAATTTCCAGTCAACTACTAACAAGACTAATTTCGATAATATTGATAACAAGATTATCCATTATATATACATTAATTTAGTTAAAGGCAATCAGCTTTTGACTTTCCTCCACAGGCTGATGTTTAACATGATGTGCTATTCCAAAAGCAGTATGGAGACATATATTGACATTCATTTTCATTTACAATCTATCTGCATGTGCAATCATCCAATGTACTTAAAATTATCTAACTTATTGTAATTCCCAAAAAACTAATCAGGGCTAAAGAATATTTCTCAATCATTATTAATATTAATCTTTCTCCATTCATGATCTTTAATATTCCTTATCTACACCCCCATTATTTAAAAATATCTTAATACTAAATTTATGATGTCTATTTAATCTATAAAATCCTAGTTTAAGTATTTGTCTTCCACTATTTAACTTGTTTATATATAAATATACTCTTGATCAAATACTCTTTAAGTTGTAATAGAATGTTTTGATCCTATATCAATAAATTATGGTAGAATTTATATGGAATGAATTAAAATAATCAAAATAGAAACAAATTTTTATAATAATAATGCCTACAATCATCATCATGTAAAACCATTCCCAATATTTAATATTAATATTTTTTCAAAATTTTTTATTCAAATCCTAATATCTCTCTTGTTATAGTCTTTTTCATTAAGCAAAAGCAACCTTGATTAAAAATAAAACTAAAAATTTTTATTTATCAATAATAAAAACTTTCTATAACTCATAACTAAATCATAATTATCATAATATAATAGTAATATTAAATATTGTGCAATAATGTATGAATTAAGATTGCCTAAAAAGTATAGTAAACATTTGGTTTTATTTATAATCTTTTTTTTTATGTTTCTAAACTTCATGTGATTTATCAATTCTAATGCTGAATAATATTTTAAAATATTCTAATGGAAATGAAAAACAATTAGACAATGTATTTAATATAATCATTATTATGTCGATTTTCTGAAAAAATGTACCATAATAAATTTGATGTATTAAGAATTATTTATAAATAAGTCCAAGAAAAGTCAATTATTTTGTGATGTAAATAATCATTAAAAAGATAACAACATAAGTAGAGACAAAATAAATAAAGAAAATAATGTTTAAAATATTTATTTAATGCAAATTAATACCTACCTACTTTTTTCATAATAATATTTGACATTCTGGGTTTAACCTAAATTTTCCTATCAATTTATCAAGTTTTAAAGCTATTGATGCTTGAGGAATTTCAACTTTCTAATAGATTCTAAGCTGATATCACTTTTTACATGCTTTCTAAGTATTATGATAAGTTGAATTAGAATTTTGATTTCCCTATCTACTATTCTTAAATTAGATTGTAGAATAACTGACTAAAGTTTATTTATCATAGAGAATATGGTATCATCTCAAACTATTATCAGAAAATCTAATACTCTAAAAATAATAGAAATAGCTTCCCTTCTATTTTCCTATAATCTAAATGTTATATACAAAATTTTAAATTTTAGCATAAGATTTTAAAACTAAATTCATAATTGTATAAAATATAATAATTTTTCATATTTATCAATGATATATATCTATGAATTAATTAGAATTTTTCAATTGCTTTTATTTAGTTAATTTATTATCTATGAATTCAAATTTAATAATGAATCTATTCAGAGAGAAGAAATTAGCTACTCAAATCTATCTTTGATTATTTAAATAGAAATATAGAATTTAAATATATTAAATAACTTCTTTGAATTTATAAATCTATAATAAATTATATAAATAAATATTATCTGTTAGCCAATATAATGGAATAATACGACAAATACCAACTGTTTTTAAGGTTAACTAATAAGAAAGAGACTACAAAAAATTATGAAACTCTAAATTCATCATCCAAAAAACAGCATCCAACAGTTTTGAGTGGAAAGAGAAATCCTAACAATGAGGCCTATAAGAAACTACATTAGAGTTCTGAAATTTTTAAAGAAAATACAACACCAATCAAGAATGATGTAACCAAACCTAAAAATTATGCCACAGAAAGAAAGTCACTTGAAGATTCAAATACCAAAAGAACATTAATTCCAAGCTTAGATAAATTTCAATCACCAGAAAGAAGATGTTCATCAAATATTAGATATAATGCTAATAATGAAAGTTCTTAAAAAGATTCTAAAAGAATTTTAAAGTATGTTAAATTCATAAATTTAGAACATGTGAATAACGATAGTAAGACTTTTCTCATCGAATTAACTTACCAATTAGTATTGTAATATAATATAATAACTATATTAGATGCAAGTAAAGGATTATAAGGAAGATAATTATGGATTAGGTAAATACAAATCACATGAGTCAACTTAAAAACTTAAAAGTTATCTTGATCTTTAAGGTCATCTTAATAACTGTAAATTTATATATATATTCAGAATCATTTTAGAGTTAAACAGATAGATTATTTAAAAGTCAGACAAAACAATAAAATCATCTTTTATCATCATATTAAATATGTAAAACTTAATCAGAGATGAAGAATGGAAAGAAAAGATTTATATAGAGTGCCATGTCCTAATAGTTGTCACCACATGAAAATTTAATAAAGCCAAAAGATATCAATAGAGTATTTCTTAAGAGTTCTAAAGAAGTTTGGGATAATTAAGTATGCTAAATATATTAATTATATAGTAATTGTATTCAAAAGCAATAGTGAAAATGAAGCATGCCTATCAATAAAGAAGCTAAATAGATTTTAGATGAAATCAACTTTATATAGATTATAATTCTTATCTTTATTTTTATATTCACATTTTGTTCTTCAAGAAAGTGAAGTATATAATTAAATACTGAATACTCTAAATATAATCTAAGCTTAGTTTAGTTTTTTTATTTTTATTAAATTCTTATATATTATTAGTATAAATTTAATGAAACCTCAAAAAAGTATTATAAAAGAACTCAAAACTTATGAACATAATCTCTTTAAATCAGATAAAGAACGTAAAAAGTTTAACATAAATGACTTTCCTAATCTTTCTAGAAAGCCTATTGAATGGACAGATTGTGATCAATTTATAAAGCTAAGATTATTTAAATGTGATAAAAGATTAGCAATTTAATTATGTTAATAGTACAAAATTCATAGATCAGATTAACAATTTTTTGATACTATATAAAATGTAAATATTGAAAATGAAGATTATAAGAAAATAAAAAATGTTTCTAATTTATGTTATTAATTAGAGCACATCATTTTTATTGAGACAAATAAGATAAAATCAGTTAAGCAAGTAAAAACATAGACTTGAATTCTAAGAATCATAATTTGACAGTAGGATGTCATCAATTCTGGACCATTCTTTTTCAAAATTCTAAAAATCTCTAGATAAACATATTGAAATTGAAAATAATTCTTAACATACCTATAATTTAAAACAATTAACAAAGGATTAATTGCTCAAAAAATTAAAATTATTGTAACATTATTCTCTATGATATTAGAAACTTAGGTCAAAAATAAAACTTATTGACAGAGAATATGTAATCAAATGAATCCATTCCAAAAGTTGGCCTACCAGTAACCTATACTTCTGTAAAAAATTGATATTATCAGTAAGGTGCATCGATCATAAACAGAGAGGAAATATTCTAAAGGATATACTCCATCATCTGGTTTATAAACTTAAAGGGAGACTAAAGCCAATTTTACAAAGACATTTGTAAAATGGTAATCAAATTCAAGAAGCAATAGATCACTTTAACAAATTAACAAAATAAGAGAAGATTAAATCAAATTAAAACCTTCTTTCTCAAAAGATTTAAATAGTTTAAGAAATATAGCTACTCTTACAGATTTTAGATAAGCTAAAAATTAAAGCAAAAAAAGACACATGACAAATTATAGTATAATTAAACATATTGGCGGTTTTGGGTGATATAGATTTGATTGATTTCTTACTTAAATCATATAAATTTAACACAATAATTAAGTTAATTTAATTTTTTATCAAATGAAAACTCAGAGTAAGAGTCTTATTAAAGAAATATAAGCTCATTGTCCTCTTACACTTAAGTAAGTTTACTAATTCTATCAAGCGAACCAGTTGGAATAGTTTAACCACTTTGTAACAAATTGTATACAAAACCATTGAGTGATTGGAAAAATGTGGAGGCCTTTATTAAGTGGAGAAATATGAAATGCGAAAAAAGCTTGGCTTTATTATATAGTACAAAAAACAATTGTAGAATTGATTTACCGATTCCTTAAGTTAAGAAATAATTAGATATTCATTCTACTAAATCTATTGATGTAATCATTTCTTAATAAACTTAAGAAAAAAAATAAGTCAAGGGAGATCATTTAACGTTGTTAAATGGATAAAACAAAAAAATATGAATATATAGATACATCTTTAAATAAAATGTATTAAATACAAGATAAATCTGCATAAGAGTATTAGAGTTATCTAAGTAAGCATTTTGAGGATTCAAGAACAATGAGTAAAGAGATTTCATTTAACCTACAAAGCCAGTCTCGTTTTTAATTATTTCATAAACTTAGAAATATGTACATTTTTCTTTTTAATCTATAAAGGAACAAGAATATAATTAACTCATTAAGATAACAACATGATTTGCATTAAAGTAAGCAGGATGACTCGAAAATGATAAAAATCGAGGTAATAGAATTATTTATGTAGTAGACTACTCTACGTAGTTCGGATGAACAAAGCAATTTAGATACTTCTCCAATTACTTTATGCGAAGACGGATAAAACCATAGAATAAAAAATAAACTAAAATCTTTGATTGGACCAATCTAATAAAACTATGTCACAAAAAATAAATAGATAACTTTACCTTACTTTTCGAGGAATCAATTAAATATCAAATAGAGTCATTTTTTTGTGACAAATCAAGATTGTGAAAATAATCAATCTTTAGATAATAATAGCAACATCAACTCATTAATACGAAATAAATCATCAATGCTTTGTCGAGAGATGAAAAGAATTCGAATTTAAACTGAATATTGACTAAATTGTATATAAATAATTTGTGTAATCTAATTAAATGAATAAAGAATTCTCAATTATAATAAGGATATTTAACCTTCTAACTGGGTTTTTATTAATCAATATTGTAATTGCATTCTATAGAATAAGAAAAAATAATCATGGTATGTTAGATAAATTAATGCAATATTAATGAGAGCAGTTAGAATCTTACTTGCAATTAAATTTCTATTTTGGATAAGGAAGGATTACTTTTGGGTTGAACTTTATGTAGAAAAAATACAGAAAATATTTTAAGGGTAAACCACATTTCATAATTAAGTTAAAATAATTTACTTTTAAACATATTCTAATGAGAGGTGTGGAATAATTATTTATAAAAAATAATATTATTAATGTATCAACTTAAATCAAATCCTGAACCTGATTCCTTTAAAGACTTTAGTAATTTTTCTCTTAAAATTTCTTTAGAAGAATATTCTGGCAAATCTATACGATTAAAGCTAAATATAAATAAGACTGATACCATGCATGAGCCTTCATAAAATGTTCTTTATTGAAGTCTTTAGAAATAGAAAACTTTCTTGGACCATTAGGACCTCTTAAGTTTTTAAATCCTCCAAATGGAACTAAAGGACTTCCTGTTGCGAACATTAAGAAATCAGCCTTCTCTGAGTCACTTAAGGTTGTCAAGACTTCCCAAAACCATAAAACTGTTTAGTTATTTTTATCATAATTTATGTATTCAGTATTTGCTTATAAATCATCAACTAAAATGAATATTAAAATAGAGTACCATCTACTGAAGGAACTCCAATAATTAATTTTTAAAGATCTCTCCAATCCATATAAAGGAAAGACTCTTTTGGTAAAATATCAAAAAATCCTTCTCTTAAAGCTTAAATTTAAGTTTTAATCTCTTCCAACATAATTCTTTTGCTAATATATTCACATATTAATCTTTTGTGTTTTATTGATACTAGAGCAGTTTATTTTTCAAATACGTCTTACAATTTAAATAATTTTAAAACTTCATCATTCAACTATTTTTTTTTATTCTTTCTAATAAGTCTTTTCTTCTCCCTATTTTCCATATCCTCAGCTGTAACGTCTTCAGATTACTTCTTTATTTTAAATTCTACTTTTTCAGTTTTCTATTTTACATCTGACTAAGCTTTTATGAGTGGAACCATGACTTCTGATTCTATTGCGTTTTATTATTATTATTTTAATTGCTATTCCATTCTCAACTATTCTTCTTCTATAATTTATTATGATTAAAGTTATTGCTCTTACTGTAATTATAGATATAATAATAACTGCTATTATTCAAATTATTCGAAATTGAGTTCTAATAATGATGCTTCATGTTAGTGTAAGTCTTCTTATTTTTATTACTATGTATTCTGACCATATGATTATAATTTTTCTGTATCAGGAATTATATATTAATCTAATAATTATTACTATTATTATTAAATTAATAATTGTTCTTTATTTAATTCTTCTTCTATTTTTAAATATTATTAGAATTAATACTGTTATAATTATTATTGCAATAGTCTTACTTATTCATAATCTTATTATTCCTACTATTATTATTATTAATCTTAAATTGATTATTTTTCTAATTATAATTCATGTTCTTCCTCTTATTCTTGTTATTCCTATTGTTATTCCTATTGTTATTATTATTATTATTATTATTATTATTATTCTTATTATTATTATTCTTATTATTATTATTATTATTATTATTATTATTATTCTTATTATAATTTTGGTTAATCTTATTCCTAAGTTTATTAGACTTCTTCTTTAGAATCTTATTATTATTATTCAGATTATTATATTTATTTTAGCTCAATAGGATTCTTTTCTAGATAGTCCTAAAGAAGATCACCAAAGATAAGCTTTTTATTTTATTCTATTAGATCCGCATACTCTTCTGGAATCCAAAATTCTAATAAATCTTTATATTGAACTTAAGTATCATCATTTAAAAATTTAATAAAGGTATCATAATATCCTTCATTATAATGTTCAAGATCATCAAAACTAGGTTTTTTCTAAAGTATTTGCTTAAAAATAGGAGAGATGAAATACACTGGCAAAAGTAATCCATCATAAATACTTTTGGCAACTATTTTGCCTAAAAGCTTATAATGATTCAAATCTTCTTATGATTTTTTATTTGGATTAATTTTGTAAAACCTTTTAGTGGTTAATTCAAATTTATCTGTTTATAAAATATCCTTAACAAGATTAGTCATCCATTCCTTTCTGATACCTCCTTCATCTTAACCTTTTTCTCCTTGGTATCTTATTTTAATATCACATTTTCTAAATTTTGTCTTATCAATATTAATAACCTTTTCTAAAGATTGTTATAGTCTTGTTTCTCTCACAACATTTATTTCAATTGTATCATTTTATCTGCCTCTTGATCTAGAATTAGGTTTTTCACTTATTTTTAGAGCTTCTAAATCTAATTCAAATAAGTGTTTTTTATTCTCAAAAGAAATTATTTGACTCATTTTAAAGAAAACAAAAGCCAAAGGATCAGAATCTTTAAATAATTTGATAAGATTTGAATTCTAATTCTATCTATGTTCTACTGTAACCTAATGAAGCCTTTATGATATCAAATGATTGATGAGACTTTTACCATTTATACAAAGATAAGTGAATAGTTCATCTATTTTCATTTACATTTCATTTTCATTTCGAACAGCTGAAAATGATCGTTTCAAATGAATGTTTTAAGTTTGTAATAAGCCAAATTATAATGAGTTTGTAGCAGATCCACTTATATTTCTCTCAAAAAAGTTAGGATCCGCAACACCTTATAAAAGGGAATCTGAATTATTTGTATCTTCATGCACATTTTAGTAAAGCCTCAGAAAACATTCTAAAAGGGGATATAGTTTTTTCTATAATAATTCTAGTGATCTGTGACCCTTACAATTGAAAATCAATAATAATGTTTCTACAACATTAAGCCACAAATGGTGAGTTTACCTTGTTTATAACACATTAATGAATTATTTTCGAATGTCTTTTTTAGTTAAAACATCCACTTCTTGTGTTTCATCTACATGTTTACCTTATTAATGCAATTTAAATTTCTTTTTATCTAATTAAATTTATTATCTAGTTTATGTAGAACTAGGTTTATTCGTAGATTGTTTTAATTAATCTGAGGTAATCAAATTAAGATTCAAAAACCCTGTTATTGTTATAAAACATCTTTAAATGATACTGGGGTCTGGTGTTTTTTAATTAAGTTCTTTAATAATTTCATTCTCTTGTTAAGTCAATTATTATTATCTTTCAGGATCATACTCAGCCACCTTCTCTAGTTAGCTTGTGATTTCTCTAAGTTATTTTCTTTTTCTATCTAATTCATAATTGAATATCTTTGATTATTAAATTATATATTTTGTCAATTCATTCATAGCATGTTCTATTTTTAATCTATCATTTGCATATGTATTTAGTATATTAATAATTTCAGTGGAATTGCAATCTCTTAGTAGTTGGTTATTAAGAATTTTGCACAATGCTGTAATTATATCAATTTCTACATGTGATATCTTGGCACTTACCTTTCTCTCTCTTTTTTGTATTTTTTAATCAGATTCCTCCAACTCATTAGGTATAGTTTAGAACTTATCTTATGATTATTATGATTGTTATTCCTGAGTAATATTTTATTATTAAATCTGATTCTATGGTTGATCCTATTATGACTATCTTGATTAAATAATATTATCATAAAACTATTTAAAGTATTATTGATAAGATTAAGATTACTCTTATTAATTGTCATTCATTTTAAAGAATTTATCATAAAATTATCTAACTTGTTGATGATGAGCTTAAGATCCGGCTGATTGTTGAAAATTTTACTAAAATGTTTGGCGTTATGATTAATATTATTATAATTATTGATGTTATTATTAAAGTAGCGATGTAGATGGTATTGGAGGAGAAGTATGTGTGGGGAATGTTTGAGGTAATAAAGGTTATGGAGGTTATGGCATTGAAAAGATGGATGTTATTTTGAAGAGAAGATCTTTATTATTATTATTATTATTATTATTATTATTATTATTATTATTATTATTACTATTACTATTATTATTGTTATTATTATTATTGTTATTATTGCAATAGTTCATGTTGTCTAAATGAAAAAGGCTATTTACTAAAGTAGGATAATGGTTCCCATTAATCTTATTAATCCTAATCTGAATATCTATCTCCAAATGTTCTAAAAATCATTTCTTCAAAATTCATGTCTTATTCATGCTTATTAAGTTAAGAAACTAGATCAAATAATTTATGATCTTCTTGGTTATTATTTGTAAAGATTGTGGCTTATCTTCTCTAAATTTTTGATAAATAATCTTCATCATACCTTCTATTATTATCTTTGGTTTCTTCAATAATCACTATTAATGAACCTCTGATAATTTAAATTAAGTAAGACAAATGCATTCCAGTTTGGTTTGCTAATAATGGAGTCAAGAGTATATCTAAAATATCATACTAATCATACTTTTTTCTAAAGGTATATAAGATTCTGGATTATGAAATAGTTTCATAAATGAAATATTCTTCTCACAATATATGTTGAGTTAATTAATTAAAAAGACTAATGGATTCTCAGGATCCTCATCTTGGGGTTATTCATCTAAATTTTCTTCTTCTTCAATTACAAATTATTCCTTAATTTCTTAGACTTTAGCCAGATTAGCTTTTTCTCTTTTATTCAAAATTGGGCTCACCTATAATTATTCAGATAATAAATCTCTAAGAATTGTAGATGGGATTTTTTAACTTACAAGATATAAAATTTTTAATGTTAAATCTAGATTGTTTTTTTGTTCCTAAAATAATAACAATAGCTAAATTAATAATTTGAATCCAAGTCTAGAACATTTACAAATCTATCTAAATAAATTAAAGGGAAACTAAGGAAAATTATTTGAATCTAAAAGTAAATTTATGAACATTTCAAGAACCAAATTATCATAGATAAATAGTTGCTATGGATCTGGTTATACGAATTATCTTTTTGGAATTAACAAGATTATTGGTTGAATTATAAGATGTTCTTCAGGATGTAATAAACTCTAAAGTTTACCTTTAAGTAAATTTTAATCTTGTAAATCATTAGGCATTCCATTTAAAACTACTCTGCTTTACAGAATGTTACATGATATTTAGCATAAAATTCTGTGTTACTATTATTTAGATTCATTGATATTAACTGACAATGAATTAGCTTAATAATCTTATTATAATTAATTAGGAGGTTAACCAAATTTAGAATAGAAACAAGACATACTTGCTTAAACTTATAGGCTATTAAGTGTTCCATTCAAATAGTATGAGAAGTATTATTGCATAGAATCATTCTATTTATTTCTATAGTAATTTGAAGATAATAGTATCCTATTTATCTAATTAATAAATTCAACTGTGATTTTGAGTTGATTTTCATAAGATTTAGAAATCAAAGACTTTTTGTTTTCAAAGTATTCATTTGAACTATAATACAATCCTACAATAGAAGTGATCCACTATTTATAATCGCCGGAATTATATTAGATGTTTGCTTTTGTTATTTATAATGTAGGTAGATTGAAACTAATAGTCTGTGGATCAACATTACAAAATATGATATTTAGGTCTTTTTAAGGGAATATACTTTATTGATTATCACGTTACAATCTGTCATCATCTCGATTCATACTGTATTTAGACATGAAATCACTATTGTCATAACTGTAATAATCTGAACCCCATGAATTAATATTAGAATAATTAACTTTGTATTTAATTTAATTATTATCTACTTAAAGAATATCTTAATCTGAATCAGAATCACTCAAGTCTTCTTCTTATTACTTTTAATTATTCTATCTTTAATTATTATAATTTTTCCTTGATTAATAGAGTGGCCATATTAATTCTTATTAGTGTTCATCCTTCAATGTTTATTGAACTTATTAATGAGAAATGAAATGTTATGCTGATCCAGTGGTACTCTTAAAATTGGGATATAAAGAATAACAAATCAATTGATTTTTTAAACAATGCAAATAATGATATTTAAATGGATCATCAGTAATGCTCTATTGTAATCTGAACACATCACCACATCTTCCATATTTAAGATGATCATAGTACATTTAAGATTATAAAAATGGGTCTAATACTTTAGCAATAGTTTATTGATATATCTTAACAAATTATTTATTTTCACAATTTGTAATTTTATTCAAGGTATCAATCAATTAAGGGATTATGTTTAATTATGATCGTTAATCAGTTAAGATCATACAGCAATTCTACATAGTTAATGTCTAGGTAAATAATATTAATAATTGCAAGATATGATAATATTTCTATATCATATTATCCTAATTGATGTCTATTTACAATTCATTTAATAATAATTATAGAACCTCTTATGCTATAGTAACTCCATATCCAATAGACAATAAATTGATGTCGCTTAGGTAGTTATGCATAAAGTTAGCCAATTTATCTCCTCCCACCCATGTCAAATACTTAACCACAAATTCTATGAAAGTAATCTTTTTCTAATCTGTGCTTAAGTAGGATGGTAGAACAAATTAAAATTCTTTTAGATATAATACTAATTAAGGAATCTTAATAATGAGCATTTCAATTATCCTTAATAATTAATCCCAACCATAAAGATAAATTCTATTGTCATCCTTATATTAATTGGTTTAAACTTTAAATATCTATTCTATCAAAATATAATTCTCTTCAAAAAATCTATCTATTGTTGTTTAGGCAATGATATTAACTAAATAAATAAAGTTTTCATTTAGTTATGGTTCTATCAATTGATCAATCTCATATCTGATTACAATTTCAGTCTAAGGTTAGGCTTATTATTCTCTTTCTCTCTCCTTCAATAATCTCTCTTATTCTTTTGTCAATTTTCCTGTAGGTTGAGGATATTATTATTTAGGATTATGAATCCTCGATAATTCTGAATATTTGTCTGTAATTGATATTCCTTATTGTTCTAATATCATATTATAGATGATAGGGTTATTAATTAAAACAGGATGAAATTATAATAAATATTATAATGGACATTCAATAAATTTTTAAGGAAATTGTATTTAGTTGAGATCATCTGCATTTTTTAGTTATTAAGCATGCCAATCTATATGTTCATTAAGCATAATCTATTTCAGAATTTAAAAAATTAAATCATTAATAGTTTTATTGTCAATTGCAACTAGATAAATTAAATTTTCAAGAAAAACTGGTTAAGATTCCTCATATTCTAAATGACTAGTATAAAATTTTAATTATAAGAGAGTCTCTAATAATGATTATTTTTGATTTGGTTATTTATTTGTTAACATATTGAATAACTTGGTTTGATTATGCAATCCAAAATTATTTAAACATTGTAATAATTATGTTATCAATTATTTATCAGAAATGAATCTTCGTTATATAAGTTATCTTAATTAAATCATATTCTAAGATTAATCCCTTTATTGTTTTAATTAAGAATTATTATTAATTTATGTATCCAATTCATCTAAAAAGTTAGAAGTTTATTATGTGTATTACTACAATTCTAGATTGATTGTGCAAATTTATATTAAAAATTCTAGATAGATAAGTATTTAACTCCAATATCTCTCAATTAATTAATCATGTTTATTTTATAAATTCAAGAAAAATTTGGTAAGATACTTTTGTGCTTCTAATAATTCTTTACAAAATAATTTTAATGTGATTTGTTTATTTTCATAGATCATGTTAAGATTATTAGTTATTGTTTATGCTTATTGACAGATTTCTTGATAAGTCAATTCCTAAATTTTGAGTTCCTTCAATTAATTAAGTTCTAATTCACCAATTTTTTTAAACTATTCAAATATATCCTGAGACAATGCAAAACCAAATGTAATCATAGATTGAAATGAGAGCATATGCTTTTATGAAGGTTCTTAATCTATTAAAGCCAAATTTTAATATAACTTTTCATGTTCTTATGGAGCTATCTATTATAATAAGTTTAACCATTGTAATGCCTTCTAATATTAAATCATGGTAACATTTAAATCCTAAGAAGATTTATCTTACTTTAAGGGACTCAAGATCATAAAAATATATTCTATAATCTTATTTATATGTTATGATTTTTTAGCAATTGTGAATAGATATTCTAATAAATTACCACTTGATTTTTGATTATTCAAATTTTAATCTAATAATTTACCAAGATTACTATCTAATTTTAATTAGAAATCATTAATTAATGTCAGAAACCTTTCCAAAATATTTAATTAAGTATTAGTTTAAGGGAAATTTTATATTAAAATTTTCATGAATTATTCTTAATCTAAAACTTAGATTTCATTCTTTTCTTATTATATTTCAGTTTCCATCTTTTATTTTTATTAATCCAATTATTCTTAAATCTATTGATTCTACTCTGTATTCTTTATTACTTGATCAAGAGGATCTTCTTATTCTTCTTCATCATCAGAAATCCTTTCATTGATCAACATATCAATTATCATAGTAGGTTCAGGAATTTCAATTCTTTGAATAGCCTTCTTAATTAATTATTATTTGAATCCCATATCACATATATCATCTATCATGGCTTTGATTTCAGGCCTATCAAACAAAGATTTTTTCTATTCTTATCTTATGTCATTTCCTGATAAAATTTAAGTAAGATCCTTATTTGCAATTAATTATTATTCTTTTGTTTCAGTTCCAGATATCTTTCTCATCTCCTATACTTATAAATCTTTAATTGAATAAAACTTCTATATTAATTGTTCCAAAAGAGTCTTTAAATTACCTTCACAATTATTATAGAGCAATAAATCAATCATTTAATTAAGTATTGATGCTTATGCTACAAAGATTTCATTACATACTATATCCAATTATTAAGGATCTTAAATTAATTAATCTTACAATTATATCTTATCAATAGAAATCTTCTTAAATATCAATAATTTTATAATATTATCTATATGTTAATGTATAGCTTCTATAAATCCTGGTAAAATCTTTCTAGTAATCTCTTATTCTTTTGATCCATTAAATTATTATTGTCTTTAGATGCTATCCAAATGTTATAGAATCTCAATCAATTACAAAAAGAAATTACTATTCTAGAAACAAATTACTGCAAATTATAATGGCTAATATTATTATTCTAAACTCAAAAATAAATTCTAGAGAAATTTGAATGATTTTAACATATCTTACAAATAAGTTACAATAGAAATAATTTATATTCCTTGTGCTTATTTAAGTTATTGACATTTTTCTTAGAAATTCTAGAAGAACAACTAAGTTATTTCTCCATATTTATTAATTACAAAATCCTTTTATTCAGCTTATTATTGCAATTTGCCTATCAAATCTAAACAAGATGATTATAATGGAATCAAATTATCTTTACTAATCCTTCTCCTTATTTGTGTGTCTTCTTCATAACTTGTTTATTGTTTCTATATCTATTATTTAGCAGACATAAACATCATAATGGATTCATGAAAACCTGCATGTTATGAAGATAGAAAATAGATTTCTAATAATTAAGAAATCATTAGATGAGTATCTTAATTTTATGCCACACCCTAATTCACACACATCTTAATTAAATAATGTATCAAATGGAAACGACTTAGTATATAGAATCCTCTATAAGTTTAAGGAGATATATGTTTGATGATTTTCCTAAAAAAATACTTGTCACTCATATGAATAGATAAGGCATCATAATCTACTAATTTTCCAATATCTATAATCTTCTGATCACCTATAACCATATAGTTTTAAGAGATTAAATCCAATTCTTTCCATAAAGATGTATAAGGATTTAACTTATTTTTCTTACATAAAATACCAACATAGTGTTCTACATATGTATCCTTATTTTTGCTACCTATCAATATAGGACTCATAATTATCTTCTCCAATGCTTCTACAAATTTTTAATTCTTCAAAAGAGAGTTGAATAATATATCTTTTTATCTCTAAGCTTCTTCTAACTACAATTCTTCATATCCTTGAAATGATCGATAAGAAGATTTCTTCTCTGGTTATAATTACATAAATAGTTATAATAATGCTTATAAGCTTTTTGAGGAACTATAAAAAGATTGTAGCTTATCTTAATTACTAACAATTTCCTCTATCTTATCTTTACTCAAGTCTACCAATTATGATATCTGAACAAATGTATTCTCTATTACCTTTTCTATTTACTTTTTTGCTAACATACTTTGACTATACAACATAATAATCTTCTTTGCAAAATCATCACTGACTGTTGGATCATTTAATAACTCTACTGAAGGTAAATAACACTTAATAAAGATTCTCTTAATTAAGTTATCTTTTTCTTATTTATCTCCACTATTATTTGATGACTATGATAATGATATTGCTTATTCATTTGTACTAATTGCAATCAACAAATTTATTATTGTTACTATTAATGGAGATGCTCTGGAGCATAACTTTAATAATTCAAAAATTCTATTGATCAAATATTATAAACTATTGTTTTCACAGAATTATCTTACTCTGGCAGGATTCTCTCCCATTGCTATAGCTAATAAAGTAATCAAATAGGTATATAAAGTTTCATTGAGTTCAGCAGAATGTAATGTATCTTCCAAAATCTTGTTTGACCATATTTCTGTAAGTAGTTTGTGATATCGTTCAGGAACTGGCATTAAAAATTCACTCTATGCATTTTGAATCTACACTTAATCAAATTCTTGTTTATAATATGTAACTAATTAATTTAATAATTAAAATGCTCTGATTTATAATTGAATTTAGGATTTCTTATTACAATTTTTAAGAATCTCCACTAATCCTTAGACTATCTAACTTTCTAATTAATAATCTAATTATTGATTTTAATTATTGCCTGGTAATTCAGTAATGAGATTGACACAATAACTTAAGATTGGATTTAAGATGTAGAAAGGTAATTTAGTTTCTCCATCTTATCCAAATGATTTTCTTATAATTTGAATGATTATGAAATTCCATTATGTATAATTTGGTTATTTTTTAAACATCTATGTAAATGGTTGATCACATAATTATTAAAAGAATAATTATTATAATTTAACATTTAAATTCATTCTATTATCATAGAAGTTCCCTTCAGTGATTTAGAGTTCTTTCTTCCACCATACTAATGTATCCTAAATTCCTTATAATTCAAATAACCACAATTTATCCAAGAATGTATTATGTTCAAATAATTAAACTTGTTTTGATTTAATAAATTTGAGACTCTCAACCAAAGTATCTTCTAATGATTCATCCTTTTTAGTAGCTATCATTCTTATTAATAAAAATAGAAAGTCTTTTTGATCAATCAATCTATTGGTAATATCAGTCATAAATTTGGGATTAATTAATTGCAATTCTGAGAAAGTACATTTAAAATGAAATATGTAATTACTAATGAACATCTTCTATAGTAATTGTTCATCGTTAGAATATTAACAAAGTAATCGAATAAAGATTTAATCAAATAGAATACTATCTTTCTAAACTTTAATTTCCGCTGCAATTTATATACTTTAATCTAATGGATTTTTAGTGTAATCAAAAGGAATGTCTAAGATTAGAGGTGGAGATTTGAGTATTTTTCTGAAATTGCTCATCTCCAAATACCTTTAATAATTATTCATATCTTCAGTTGGGATAATTATTTTGAGATTATAATTGTCAATTGAAAATTAAAACAATTCCTAATATTCCTAATCTGACAAATTATAGATATTCTTTTATAAAAATGCACTAATATACAAGAATCTTAAAAATACTCTCTCAAATTATTCAACTAAAATGAATAATTTAATTAATATTACTTTTAAATTTGCATGCTTTGGATGAATTCAAAGATTCAATCAAAAATTACATACATTTTACCAATTTGTATATTTTTTATATATCATAATCAGGATTATGAAATATTAGTGTCAAAATATGTTCATAACTAAAAAACATATCGACTTTAGATTATTGAAATAGAAATACTTATTTTTGAATTTGCTGATTTGATTATATAATCGCAACACTATAAACACAAATCCCAAATTTAAATAGAATTGGATTCACCTAGCAATTGAATGCAGAGGGTTTAGTCTTGATCTTGAAATAAAGCAACTGCTGCTTCAAATATTGAGTCAATTGTTTCACAAATGATGCGTGTATATATAGGATCTTACAATTGTTTGCATTATGCAAAATCTTAAATTCTTTCTACAAGAGGCTTCTTGGTTGTTTCAATCCAAGAGTAATCAGTTAAATCAACATGTTTAGATTTCTTATATCTTCTAACCATGCTTTCATAGTAAACTTAAGGAATTCGCATCTTTAATTTTAATTAATGAATAAATGCAATATTTTAAATATTTATATATAAATTAGGCATCAATAATTTATTTAAATAATTATGCTCAGATTAGTGAGCAGAGCGAGGTTCTGTGTAGCACAGAGAAATTTCTTTGTGGTGTCTCCATTGTATCCAGAGAAGGAAGATCTAGCATACAGACCTAAGATTACATCCTATGATAATTCATAAAAGCAATTACATGAGGTCTATAAGAAGAAATTGGCAAAAATTAAATCTAGAGTGACACAGTATGTAAATTAATTAAAATTAGACGAGTGAGAGAAATGTAACCTAAATAAGAAAACAAATTGGAATCAGATTCAAAGAATAACAAGGATTTACTATAAAATGTATTGAAACATGTCTACATTGATGAAGAGACTAATTGTCCTTTAGGATTATTTTTTGATGATTTTGTTTATGATATCAAGACAAAGAGAGGACAATAATATGAAGCAGAATATAATCGTAAAGTACAAGGATTGTTATCTTAAATGGTATTTATTAATTTTTAGTATATATAGAGAGTAATGTCTGAGACTGAACTTCTGTAAACATCTTAAGATTTGTTGGTTAAAAGTGAAGCACCTGAATATATAGCCAAAGCAAGAAAGGTCGTTTTTGATAGATTCTTAGAAGGAATTAAAAAATTACCAGAAGATGAAAGAAAGAAAATTTTAGGTGATGATGCTGAAGATTTTGATAAGAAATTTACTGATGAAGCAATTCTAAATAAATATGTAGATTCTAGTTCTGTAAATTCAGTAGCTGAAGATATGGCTAGAGAAAATTTGCAAAAGGATTTATAAGATTTTTAAATTTATGATCCAAAATATAATGATAAAAATCAATAACTTACTTTTGGAAAGTCATATCTAAAAGAACTTGATTTCTATGAATCTGGATGTACTGTTGAAGAAATTTCAGATGATGAAAGATTATTAAAAATGAGATACATCAGACCATCTGATGGCCAAGAGGCAGTATAAACTGAATAATCAATTGTTGATAAAGTTAATTTAAATTTTGTTAAACGAGCCTATTTAAAGAGATTAGCTGATAAGTCATAAGAACCTAAGGAACCAAAAAAGTTAATAAATGCCAAAGATCAAGAATTGGTGGAATTAAAAAGATTAAGAAAATACTTTTAGAATTTAGATAGATAATCATTAACACTTTAAATGAAAGCTAAGAAAATTAATAAAAGAATCATCGATCCTGTTAAATTTGAAGATATTGTTACTAATATAGACTTTTTATTATTACGTGCTCCTAAATTCATAAAGGATTTGTATAATGATCCAAACAATAAAATAAAAGGATATGAATCTGTATTTTAAGATGTTGAGAAAATTAAAGGATAAAGTCTATATTGGAAGGATTTTTAAACATCTTTTAAAACCATCTTCCCTGAAGTAAAGCTCAAAAAATAACAAGATACATTTGTAGATTTAAAAAAATAACCATATAATAGACAGTATAATATAATTATATTTTAGTGTTAAAGAATTATTTTAGGAGAAGGTAGATGAAGTGAAATAGAATGAATATTAATTTTCAATTGAATTATACAAAGAATTCTAATAACCAAGTAATATAGAATTCTTCCATCATTACTTAACAAATATTTTTAAATTGAATAGAGAATAAATAAATGATGGATTATAAGCCTTTAGTGATAATACAAATCCATATACATATGAAGTTCCAAGCACAGCAATGATGGCAGATGATGTAGATCCAGATTTTGAAGATGTGGTTGAAGAAGAAGTTAAGATTGAGGATTTCAAAGAGAAGAGTGCAATTTAGATTGATTAATTAATAGAAAAAGATTATAGTGAATCTTCACTACTTCATTATGTAGGAAGAGGAAGAAGAAAGTCATCAATTTGTTATGTTTAACTAAAGAAAGGAGTAGGAGAAGTAACTATAAATGGTAAGAACTTAATAAATTACTTCACTCATCCAGTATACAGAAGAACAGCTTTAAGAGTCTTGGAATTGGCTCATCTATCATGTTTAGTTGATGTGAATGTGTAATAATCTAATTAAAAATTAATAGTGTAATAAGAGGAGGTAGTCAATCTGCTTAATCTCAATGCATCTGTTCAGCCCTTAGTAGAGCTATAGTAAAAATGTGTCCAAGTATCAAAGGAATATTCAGAAAGTTACTGTTAACTAGAACTGATAGTAGATAAGTGGAAAGAAAGAAGCTAGGTTTGTATAAAGCTAGAAAGAAGTATCCTTATAGTAGAAGATGAGATGTTATATTTTTTATCTATATAATTGTATATTAACATTCAAATATCATCATCATCACCATCTTCCATCCCGAATTCTTCAAATTTCTTTTATACTGTTACATCCATTTTGAACTCATCTTAATCATGTTAATGTTATTGAATTTATTGATCCACTTGTTCTTCCTCCTCTTCTTCTTCATCTTCATAATCAAACTAGACTGAAACATATAAGATTGCTGCTATTCCAGTATAATTGTTAAGTTGTTTTCCTGAAGGATGTAAACTAGAAAAGATGAACACTTCTCCACCCTTATTCTTGATTTCCTCAATCACTTTTAACCATTATCTCCTTATTTTTGGATCTTTAGCTCTTGCCACTTTATCACTTATTAATAGTGTCTGAATTGCACCTAAACTATGAGCAAATTCAATGTCCTTCTTTCCATAAGCCACTTTGGTTATATCTAATCGAAGTTACTGAAAGAATTTCTCCAAGATCATCACTTCTTGCATAGCTCTAACTATTTCACAATGTTATACTTTGTATTTTCTAATCTTTACTAAACTTATTAATCTTATAAGATTTCCATTAAACTGTTCAAATACCCTGAACTAGATTTTACAAGAAAGATCTTCTCTAACATTTTCTATTAACCTCTATATTTCTCTTCCTTTTAAAATGTGTTTCTCAGAAATGCATAGAAATCATCCTTTACAAATCTAAACTATAATTAGAATTATTACCCTGGAGATGCTACTATTAAACATTTAACTTATTCAAATAATGAATCTTATTCTAAGGCTGCCAAACAAGCTCTAAAGAAATCTTCCATTGCCTTTTCTCTTTACTCATTCGAACTTCTCTTCTTAGTTATCTATTTCTCTACTTTCTACTTTAATCTAGTAGTCGCTGATCCTATCAAACATAAGTGACCTACTCCTTCTTCCATTATAAATGCTGCTACTTCTGATGAAGTTTACTATTGCTTAATCTAATCTAATATTGCATAATGAAATCTATCCCAGTTCTCTTTATATATTACAATTTATTAATTTAACTCAACTTCATATGTATGAAATTATCCCAAAGATAACCAATGAGATTCTTAACAATTCCTACCCTTTATTGATAACAAAAGATATTGATCTGCCCAATAATTAATTTCATGAACCTTCAAAAATACAAATATTCTTCTCTTCTCAGCAACTTTAGTACCAGTTTAACCTAATCAATTTTATTTATAATTACTTTCTTTTACTATCTTTCTATGAGTACTTGTCTTTATTATATCTCCTACAGATAGTAAGTTATACAAATGCCAAAAATCATCATCTTCTTCAGGAACTACTTTTATGAATCCAACTCCCTTTATTATTTTTTTGCACAAAATTTTCATTAAAAATTAATTTCTTTATTAAATTCTGTAGAATTATTTAAAATATGAACTAAAATATTTAACTTCAAGTATAAATTACTAAGGAACTCTAAACAATAAAATGTTGAATTCAAAGTCTGAATTCATTAGATAAGGTTGTCTTTTATTTAAAGTTGACCAAATTTCATTGTAAAAATGCAAGATATCATTAAATGTCTTGGAGGTAATATAAATCAATAAGACAAATAATTCATACAAAAATTAATTGAATGTTTACTCAGTCATCTATTAAGAATGAAGAAATATAGTTATAATCTACTAATATTAATCTAGCAAAACCAATATATTTAGGATAATTAATTACCATAACTATGTTTTATTATGAAGATAAAATCATCAAATCTTATTCAATCTAAGAAGAACTCACCAAATTTATTAATAAACAAATTCACACATATTATGAAAATATTCACGAAAGATTAAAACACATTAAAGATAAAGAGCAATAATTAGTAAGAAATTCTCAATTAAATAATGATTAATAAAATATAGTAAGATTTTAACTTCTTAAAATATTATTGTCACTCAAAGTTTAAATGTGTAAATATAAACTAAATTAAATACTTCGAAAGTTCTAAAATTTAAAATCTGTTTTCCATTGATTTTGTTTGTAAATTTATCATGATATCCAAGATTTTATTTGTCTTTTGTTTTTTTTGAATCCTTCAAATAAAGTGATTGATTAAATATTTCAATCTACATTTTAATAGTTTCTTCAATTAATTGTATGTTATGGAATTCTTATTGGATATTAAAAATATCAAATTAATTTTTTAAGTATTGAAGATTCATTTAAATTATTTAAATAAGAATACTCTACAAATAAGGAGGTCAAAATAAAATCAATTAGAATCTATTATATCCTATTACTTTATAATTAATTAATATTCCAACTAGAGGAATTTTGCAAATTGAAATGTTTCAAATTCTTAATTGATGTCTATTAACAAGTGATTTTGAAATTAATCTCTAATATAGTTTATAAACTAAAAAAGTAGAATTCAATGAGAATGGAGAGATATCAGATTTAATTCTAAAAGAATTGTATAATCAATACGATAAGAATCAATATTAAATAAATGATTAATTAAGAAATACATTAAAACTGACTGACTTATTATGAAATCAAATATCTTAATAATCAATAAGTTCATCATTAGTACCTTCTTCTTATTACTCTTTTTTGAAACAGTTTTCCTAATCAATCTACAAAATGATTTGATTTATATTCTCAATAGCCTATTCCTCTTTTAGTAGTATAAGAGGCTAGTTTTTATGATTTTAGAGAATAGATTCGATTTCATTTTTGAATTCATTGATATCTCTCAACACTAAATATTTAAAAGTAATACTCAAATTGCTATTGTTGTTGGGATTGGTATCATCTTCGAATTCATGTGATTTTGAGCTATCTAATATTGATTGAATTTCCCTTGATTCAATAGTTGATTCTGTTGAGCCAGGTATATGATTTTGGAAATCCTATTACATTGTAATTTCATCTAAATTTTCTGAAAATCCAATTTCTCCTTAATTAGGTTTAAAAAACCATAGCGATCTAAATTCTAATTCATAGATTAAAGTCGAAGTTTTATTTAATATGACCTTTTTGCTTGTTTAGTTAAAGCACAAATAATTTGATATGTTGAATTTTTATGAGAGTATCTTATTTATAACTTATTCGATTGTAAAAACTAAGGGCACAACCTTAGTTATATAAGTAAAAGAATCGTTTTCATTTTAAATCAAAAACTCTATTTATGTCATGTCTACTGGTATTACTAGACCCTTAGGTAATTCTTTAATATCGTGTTATGACAGAAAAGTAAAGTCATGAAAAGTACTTTTTTTGATTTCATGTATTTCAATGGTGTAAAGAGGTATGCATGGTCCTAAAAAGAATATATGATAATAAAAACCTCCTTTGATATGTTTCATCAGGAAATTCCATAATTCTGAGCACACGAAATGAACCTGATAGCGTTTATCAGCTTTGAGAACTTGCTCTTACGAATTTAATTATATTATTTGAGGATCAATGTTGAACTCTATTTTGAAATTTGCAATTAAACCTTTTAATTGTATCGATTCTTCCTAACAAATGCTATAATGATTATTAATTGAGTTACCAGAGAGAATAGTTATCGATCTAAGCGAAATTAGAATTACAACAAAATAATTCCTCCTAAAATTACTCAAACCTATAAATTGTAATTTTAGACTAGATACCATTTAAGATTAACAACAAATAATTGAGAACTCGAGAGATCATTCTGAATTTCAAGAAATTATTCCAATAAACTCATTGTATTTTATATTATTATTTTTTACTATACTTTATCAATCGAATAAGCCACCCATATCAACATCTTCTTCAGGTTCTTCTGCTTTTGCTGGGGCTTATTAAGCTGGCTTATCCTCTACTTTTGCAGCAACAGGAGCTGATGTTGCAGCTGGAGCATTGGATTGTTTGATTTGATCAAAAATAAATCCAGAATGTAATCCAATTGCAGCCAAATTCTTGAAAGCATTAGCCAAAACATGTGGAGCTGAAGATTCATTTACCCAACCTAAATATATATTGCATTATAATACCATTAGCCAATGAGATTGCAGAAATATTTGTCACATTCTTTTAGAATTTAGCAAGAACATCATTCAAATTAACGGATACTTATTATTTATTCAAAATAGATCCATTATCATAACAGGCTAAAACTTCCATTCCATATAAAAATGGTTTCTTTCCCAATTTTTATAACAATACAGCTTATGATTAACCAACTTTTTATCCTGTTTTCAAGACAACAAAGTCTTTAGTGATTTAGATTTATCCTTTTTCAATTTTAGTTGGAATTTGTAATGCATGGAAGAATTGAATTTAAGCTGGATCCATACCAGTTGGACCAGGTGGAATAACAACATCTATAGGAGCAACAGCACCAACTCTAGCTGGGGTTTCAACTTTATTTTCTTCAATGATAGATTTAAGATCAAAGACAGGTGTGTCAGTGAATACGAATCCTATTTTACCAGCTACTTAATTCTTTAAGACATCTAATTCTTTTATTGCAGCTCCAAACTTTTTTAAATCATCATAATATTCATGGGTATCTGGTAAATCTTACACTCTTGTTGTCAAAACTTTCTTAAATAATGTCTAAATATAGAATTGGTTCAATACATTCTTTCCAATCACTAGAAGAGCATTTCTTTTAGCCAAAATTCTTCTAATGTCTTACACTTATTTGGATCCAACATTAGCTAATCCAACTATAATGACTTGTGAGTATTTTGATAACAACTCATAGATCTTTCTAAAAGTAATTAACAAATATAATACTTGAATTAAGCTGGCTTTTTATCTTTTGTTTCCTTCTTTCCCATTATTTATTTAAAAATAAGATTTCTTTTTTTTTTATAAACAATTCAAGTTTTATAAACTTATATATTACTTGCTCTATATCTATAGAGATATAAGTAAATCAAGTGATTTTGATCTATTCTATGATATTAGTATCTTAATTTGATTAAATATATAAAATTTTAAGAAAGAAGAAGGATAATTAAAATTTCTGTCAATATGTTAAATAATTATCAATCTAAGTGTCCGGTCATTAAATCATAAGTATGCATCAACCCAAAGATAATAAATACTATTCCTCCAGCCAAATTAACAGTCTTTTCAGAGATTTAATGTGCTAAGAGTTTCCCTCCAAGTACAGCAATAGTAGTACAGATCATATGACCTATGCTGCATCCCAAAAATACAATATCAGCATCTTAAACAGCTGCTAAACTTATTGTAGTTATCTAACTTCTATCACCCCATTCTCCCAAAAATGTCATGATAAAAGCTTACCATATAATTTATTATATTGGTACTACAACTGCTAGATCTAAATATAATTATATCTGTAATTACTTGTTTTTCCTTCTGATGGATTTTCAGGATCTATGATTTTGTGGCTACTCAATAATTTTTTATCTAATTCTTCTAATTCCAATTCTACTTATTTCAATTCTTCTTTATCTCCTTCATTTTCCATATGATACCAATCGAAAAGTAATTTACATCCAAAAAAATAAAATATAATCGTCACAACAATGGCTGTATAAAAGCGAGGCAAAAGAGTTGGAACTATAATACCGAAAGCACAACTAATTGCTGTCATTAAGACTAAAGCTCCTGCTGCTCCAGCGAATACAGCCAGTCTATTGAACTTCATTGATAAAATAGCTGCTAAGAAGAAAGTCTATTTTTTATCTCAAAAAGTTTGTATTACTTTGTCTCCAATTTCTGAAACTAACATAGATCCTATTGATTATGTAAAAATGGTGAGATGTTTTTCACCTGATTCTTTGCAATATGCTACAAATATCAAACATATCAAAATAAATGTTCTTAATGACATTATATATGATTTAATATATTTAATTCATTTTTACTATTTTTCTAATAAATCATTATAAGGTGAAAGTATACGCTTTAGATCTTATCCTAATTATTTTAATGATAAAACATTAGCTTTAACATTACAATAAAATATCAAAATTGTATGTGTCCAAATTTCAAAATAAAGAATCCATTAACTAAGTTAACAAACAAATTTAATACTCATAAACTAATGTAATTTATTTTGTTTCAGAATCAGAAAGTTTTCTTAAATTTTCATTGCATTATTGAATTGCCACCACATACATCAATGATTATGCTCCTGTTCTTAATTTACTATTTTCATTTTAAAATGCAGCTATAATTCTAAGTTTCTCTATATTTCTTACTCTATTCCTTCTTTATCCATTAATAATATTCCTTCTATAAAGGGGTTGTTCTATAGAAACCTTGACAACACAGGATTATTTTACATATTTTATTAATATATATTATTAAAATATTTTATGCATTAATATCCAAAAGACTCTAATTTATTAAACTTAAACAATCACAACACTGAGTTTGTTTTTAAATCCAAAGATAAAGATGAACCATTTGTATTTTATTAATTCATATAAATTAAATAGAGTTATTCAGCTAGATGTAATGGAACCAATTAGTAATTTGCTGCCTAAGCCAAATTTAAATATATCACTCCTAGATTCAAATTAATTAACACTTTTGCTAATGATTCAACATATAGTATTTTTAGTAGTTATAAACTTGATGAAACTATTAAACTATTTGTTAAATCACCTAATGTTGTTGATATTATTCAATAATTTAATGCAGGATTTAAATTAACTCTTGAAAAATAGTATTAATTTTATTGTGAATACAACAAAACATAAAAATCATCAGATTTTAATTTCTTTGCCAGAAAAAAATACTTATGGGGTAATTGGTAAATGAAAACTATTCTTGAAATGTGTTTCAAAAATAAGTAATTATAATTTTCATAATTCTGTCAATTTGCAGAAAATAATGATAGAAAAATCAAATTTTGCTAGTAATCAAATATATTACTAATCACTTAGTTAATAAAATGAATCAAGCATGATGATTTAATCACCTTTCAAAGAAAATACTCAATTAGCATTCAAAATCAATAGAACTTACAAATTAAATAAATACACCACATCCTTAAATTTTGGATTAAGACATAAAATTGATCAAAATCTATTTCTAATTACCAAAGTATGTTATCATTATAATTAGTTTAATTAAAATGGATTTGGAATTATTGGAATAGCTGGAAAGTATAATAGAATGAAATATTAAGTATCAAATAAGTTGTAATTTTCATAAAACACTGATCAATTATTCCCTCTGTAATTCAAATTTGAAGTAGAAGTATGAGAATATTGTTTACAAATATTTATAATTATTCTAATAATTGTTATCTAAATGAATAAATAACTTAATGACTTTTTGATTCAATAAGAAATATTCGTAAACTAATAGCGAATCTATCATAATGCTATTAAATTAACTCAAGAAAATGGTATAAATATCTTGTATATAATTTACAGGTTAAAATGGATAGTGTATATGTCAAAAAATTGCTAAACCTCCTATTATACCAAATATATTATAAAATTTCAAGAAAATTTATGCAGTTTAAAGCAGAAATGTCATTTAATATATTGATTTTAAAGAATCAGAGAATAATTACTATATTTTTATGGAATAACTAAATTAAGGGAATTTAGATGATATTATGAATACATCAATTATAAATGAAGATAAAGCTAAATGTTATTTTAGAGAAATTTTAAATGGATTAAAATGTAAGATTTTAATTGTATTTAGCTTTACATGAAAATTAGATTAATTTTGTAGATCTTTGTCCAAAAAATATATTTAAATGCAATGACTCAATTAAAATAGGATAGATCAATATCTATTAAGATTAAATATCAAATATGGAGACTGAAGAGGATTTCAAAAATATTGGTATTGTAAAGGAAATAATTCCACCTGAAATTCTATAAAATTAAACAAAATTTTCTATGGTCTCTGATTTATACACTGCTAGTGTTCTCTATTTTAAAATGATATACAAGAGATTTCCATTTAATGGTGTAACAAAAACAGAATTGATTTAAAAAATTAAAGAGAATAATATTGTAAATAGAATTATCATAATAGGATTTTACTTGTTAAGATTAAGCAGTAAGTATGGAAACTTAAGATTTTCTTTAATAAACTCTTAAGTTTGATCCTAGTCAAAGATTAAATTGGTCATAAGTATACTCTCATCCTTTATTAAAATTGCTTAATATTACAAATGATTATATTGTATAATCTACTCTATTGTCTATTTCTATTAATAAATTAATCACAAGATCTGATTTGATAACAAAAACTTTTGATTGTGAAAAGAATAGATAATTTTATTAAGATATAGAATAAAATAATCTAGCAGTCATTAATACTATAGAAGAAGTTAAAAAAAATGATAACAGTAAAATTTGAAATCATTTAATTGTATTTTAGTTTTGAATGAGGAATCAGAGTAATTTTAAAAATAATTATCCTTTGTAAAAAATCTTTTTGAAGAATAAAGAACGACTTTATTAAAGAAATAAGTAGATTATTATATTGAGTAAAGGTATATGTAGTAAATTTTATTATAGAAATATGTATTCTAGTCTATCAGAAACACTTAGTTATGTTAGACTCTTTGATGAGGAATTTCAATCATATACTTTATAATTTGTAATCCTAAAAATCATTTTCCTCATTTCACAATAATTAATTTAACAAATTAGTGAGACTAAATAAATAACTAAATCTGAAAAATGTTTCAATTTAAATTTATTAGAATAATTTGATAATTTTTAGAAAAAAATAGATGAAGAATATAATATTATAGAATCACAATTTTCTCGAGTTTTGAAATTATCTTAATAAAATCTAGATAAAGCTAGAATTAAAGGAAATGTTGATTAAAGAACATCAGACATAATTAATAAAACATCCTAATATACATTATTTGAACTTTTAAGAGATCAAACAAAACTTTTTATTGAAAAAATACCTACATTTAAAGTAATAAATTCAATTTATAAGATAATCCAAAACGATATTAAAATGTAATTAGAGATTATAATTCAAGTTTTATTTAGTCTAGCTTTAATTGTTTCATATTTATTGAAATGGAGTCCTACATAAATTCTTCAAAAACCTCCTATCGAGTATTTAGAAGTAATTTATCAAAATTGTAATTTTAGTATATTAGAAATGAATCAATAGAAAGCCTTTAAAATGAATGTAAATTAAAATAAAAAAGTATTGATTCAGCTTTTGAAAAAATATCAAAAGGTTAAATTAGGCAATTCTGAGATTGCTACTGTGAGAATTAGAATAAAATTTTATTTATTTAAAATCACATTTCTATTTGATTTAAACAGAAAAAATTACTTAAATTACTATCATAATCTTCCTCTTTATCTATCTCTTTATTATCTAAATAACAATTGTTTAACAACATACGATTAAATAATTAATCAGAGAAAACGTTATGTATATTAAAGTTTAGTTTCATCATTAATTCTAGGAATCCAATATTTTATTAAGTATGATTATAAATTTCTAATGAGTAATCATTAATTGGGAAATAATTTATATCTGGTAATGATAATGCTTTTTTAAAATTATTCTTTATGTATTTTTCTAATATACTTTTAATATATTACTGAATTATTTATTTTTTATCGAGAAACAAAATTATAAAACAAACAACTCATCCTTCTTTCCTTTTATAAATGCATCTAAAAGTCCATATATATATTGCTAATAATCAATTATTTTATTACTATCATTGCTCGTTTCATTTTTTTTGTTAATTCTTATTAAATTTATAGAATTTTTGTAATACTTTACTCCATCAATTCTTAGTTTCTTTTCAACTAAGATAGTTATAAAATTAGAATTTGATGGTCAGATTCTATTTATTAGTAGTAATTCTCAAAATAAGTAGTTTAATATCTTTTATGCAGATTTGAATTGATTGTATTAATATTCTTATTGATGAATAACTTTTACCCATTTTATAATTTATAAACTTAAAATCCATATGAATTTAAAGATCTCGATTTTAGCGATAACAATACCTTCGGAAACTAGCAAATGTTTTGGATTTATAATACTATAAAAGGATCTTTTCTACAAACTCTTTTTAATTTAAAATAATGAATCCATTATTTTCTTCATTCTTTCTGATAATATTCTATAATGATTAATTCTTAATAATTATTTAAAATACATCTAAAATTTGAATTAGAATTTTAATAAAGCTTCTATTTTCTTTTTTTGCTAAATTATTCATTTAATATTTTTTAATATTTAATGCTTCAATAATAAATTTATTTTAAATAGAAAAAAACATATTACTAACACTATTTCAATTTAAAGATATTGAATAAAAAATGACAAAATTTCTTGTCCTATTTACCTTCCAATTTTCTTACTTAATATTAAACTAATAATTTTATATTCATCAAAATAAGATGTTTTAAATATATATTTAAACATTAAATTACATTTTATATACATTCACTTTTAGGATTATTTTTCTAAAACAAAAAAATATTTTTATATTAAGTTTAAACTTGTGTTTTAACCGCTTTTAATCTATTTAAATATTCTAATACTATACTTCTTAAATTTAATTAGACATTCTTTAAATTAAAGTTTTTTCTTATTGATGTAAACGAGCAGCATCTTATTCTACTTACTCTTCACTTGCAACTGCTTTTTCTAATGTTCTTATCAATTCATCTTATTCAGATGATATGCCTTCTAACTCTTTTTCCTATTTTTTTAGTTCAATTATTAAATTCTAAGTATAATTAGAAGTTTAATCAATTTGATTTCTAATATTTTATAATTTGAATAATTAGTCTAATTAAGCATCAAGGATATCAACAATTTGTTTTTAAGCTTGAATAGTTTATTATGTTTTTTCAATGTTATCTTTGATTTCTGAATGAGTATTATTTATTGGAGTGCTAATCATTATTTTAATAAAATTAATAAAAATAAGTATAAATAATTACAACTTAAAATCAACTAAAATAACACAAAGAATTTAAATTAATCATTTATGAATCCAATTATTTGTATAGGTATTAATAATTGTTTATGTTGCTTTTAATAATTTTAAGGAATTTAAATAATGATAATTATTATAATTATTTATATATATATATATAGAAATCAATCATCCCATATAGTTTCAATATATTATTTTTATTATTCAGGTGTTAATTATAAAAAAGACTTTGGCTTATTATCTTCATCGTAGAATAAATCTTATAATTATCTTATAGAATTTTATTAAAAAATTGTAAGATTTCGGGGTGTCAAATAAGGTGTTTGATATAATGATCTAGAAGTCTAAAAGTCTAGACATTATTCTTCATCATTCTCATCACATTAACAAATTAGATCATGATTCAATATAAGAAATTTTTGACCTAATTTTCTGTAAATGTAAAATGAATACATATAATTGAAGATTAAAGATTTGTAAAAAATGAATTCAAAAAATTGTAAACTTTTCTTCTTCTCTTTAATCCATTCTCTTTACGATTATAAATACATTTTTTAATTATACCCACTCTCATTTAAAGATGTTTATGAATTTCTAATTATGTTTTAATTTCATTTTAAAGAGTCACTTAATATTTGAATAATGCCATCAATTTTTATTTGAGTTATTCATGTTCTTATTACAATTCACTTCTCTTCTTAGTATCTTCTTTTTTTGACTTTTTTATTGTTCGTTTCTCTGCCATGATTAATGTAAGATTCAACGAACTTTGAGTAAAATGAGGATTAATAAAAATAGTAAACCCATTTTCATCTTTTGTACTCTTAAAATTGTAAAGGTTCATCTATTTAGTGAAGCTCTTATAAGATGTCTATTTGAAAATGTTAGGTAGGATATCACGAATCAATTATGATCGATTAATAATTTTGATAGCATCTTTATCGACAGTCCATTAAATAATGTTATATGCTTCACCAGACTAGTTACAATTGAATATACCTCTAATAAATCGAATAATTTTTCGAGGAATAATTTTGGTTTTTATTTTTCTTACATTTTAATTAATGAAAGTATTTGCAAAAGGGTTGAATTTTATGGGGTAATTGGGATAAGGTAATTTCAAAAGTTTAGAACATTTTGCACTTATACCTGATTTATAAAATATGAGAATAAAATAATTAGAAGCTAATATGACATAATCATTTGCATTATTATAAGATGGATAATTATTACATTGGGGTTGGTAATTGGATACAATGACTGAAAATAGAACACTTTCATTTTATAAAAGAAATCCTACACTATGTCAATTATGGCAAGTATTTTAATTTGAATCAATATTAGAAATATTCTCCTCTTGGTACTATGTTATCAATGAGAGGTGGCATTGTTTAACCAGTTTTATTAAATAAACCTATTATTGATGCTCCAATCAAATCATTTGCAGTTGGAGCTAGTTTTATAATAATTTAGATGAATGATGGAGTATGCTATGGGATGGGAGAAAATTATAAAGGATAATTGGGAAATGGTGAATTAAAGTATTAATTTTAGTTTAAATAATTGTAATTACCAACTAAAGATAAAGTGATTTAAGTAGCATGTGGTTATTAACATAGTTTGTTATTGACTGAAGGAGGGATGGTTTATGGTTCTGGCAAAAGAAATCATTATTAATTTAACGAAACAAAAAGGAAAGACTAAGAAAAGATATATGGTATGAATAAAAAAATTAATAGTTGTTCTTAGTTGAATTTACATAACATAGATGTTTGATGGATATTGGGAATCATAAGATCTAGAGAATAAGTTCTGGTGCACATCATACACTTTTATAAGTTTCAGATAATAGAATTTATGCTTGTGGTTAAAATATGTATGGATAATGTGGATTGAATAATGAAATTGATAGAATAAAAGAACCAACAGAAGTATTTTTAGATTTACAACCAGATGAATCAATTCAATAAATTGTTTCAGGATAAGCTCATAATTTAGTATTAACTAGCAATAATAGATTAATATTTTTTGGTTGTTTATTACATAATTAGATGGGAGTGAAATCTAAATTTGATTTTGAATTTAGTGGTTAAACTGAAATTAATTTACCACTTGAAGCAGATGAAAAGATCGTTAAGATATATGCTAAATTTGATAGATCTGCTGTTTTAACTAGTAAAGGAGATTGTATAATTTGGGGTGGGGAAGACTTAAGATATATGGATATACCATATTATGAAACATACACTAGATTACTTCCTGAATTAGGATTAGACAATGTTAAAATTATAGATATTGCTTTAGGTTTTAGTCATATTATGGTTTTAACTGATTGAGTAAAATAATTTATTATTCATTTTTATCATTTAATTATTTATTCTGAATTGATTTATTATGGTTATTGGATATTTGTTATCTTTTTAAGATTGGAGGTAGTTCTCCATTTAAATGCCCAATTTTTTATCATCATTATCGAACTTAATGAATAAGCATTATCTATATCTGTTTATGCGATCTCCATATCTGTTTATTCTTCTTTATTTCTATTTATTTTATAAGTCAATACATTTCATCCCATAAATTCATATTCTATGCATTCAACCATGGATGTTTGGCTATATCAGGTATCTTTGGTCTATCCTTAGGATCCTTTTATAAGATAAATTGGAGAAATTCTTTAAGACCATCACTGATATCATTTCTTTCTGGAAATGTTATTCTAATAAATCTTTAATAGTTATACTGATTATTAGCAATATTATGTAGTATATCAGGAATAGATGAACCTGTAAATGGAACATCTAAATATACAAAAGCAAAAAATGTAATTCCTAAAGCCCAAATATCAGCTGCTTTTCCAGAATAACCATCTTTAACTTTATCTTTATCACAAGCTTCTGGAGGCATGAAATAATAGGTTCCTTAAGTATTGTCCAATACATCATTTTTACTTCCAACCATAGCAGAAACTCCAAAATCAGCAATTTTAGCAGTTTTATTGTCTGATAATAGAACATTCTATGGTTTTAAATCTCTGTGAACTATACCATTTTTATGTACTATAAAGTATAATTTAGAGACTGTTACAATAATTGAGACCTTTGATACAATCACGAAATATCTAATTGAGTAATGGTTCATCAAGTACAACAGATTCATTGACTTAATAAAACTTGCATTCATCATCATCCCATTCTATTACTTATCCACCATCAGCATACTCCAAGACTGATAAATGAAATAATAAATACCCATAAATAGTTTATCATTGTTTGGATTGTCAATTACTTCAAACAATTAAATTAAATTCTTATGTCTGAGTTTCTTCATGATGGCAATTTCTCTTTTAACATCTTAGAGTGCATCCTTAATTACCATATCTAATTATATATATAGTTAATCATACTTCCCTTAGCATCCTTAATATATTCTCTTTATCGTTTCAATTTACTTTTCCTCATGATTTTAATAGCATATTTTTAACCACTTGATCTTTTGAATGCCAATTTAACTTTACCAAATGCTCCTTCTCCAAGGAATTCATCAAATATATAATCATTTATCATTTTCACTCCCTTCAATTTAATAATTAACTTACATCTTCATTAGTAGTCTTGACCAGTTTTTAAGTTTCTCTTACTTTCTTCTTCTTCTAAAAAAATCACATAAAAAAACTACTTAAGGTATTTTCAAATTCTTTAAAGAAGTTTATTTCACATTTTGAGATTAAGGTTGAGCTGTTTCACAGGGATGCACTTCAATTTAAGTAGGTTCAGGTTGTACTCTTTTCGATTTTTCGCATACACATCCCATTATTAATTTTATTATTCATGAATGACAATATTGATTTCTCCTTTGATTTGTTTGAATTTCAAGGATTTCTAGGTTAAGGATCTTTTGGAACTGTATTAAAAGCGTTAAATAAGAAGACACAAGAATTAGTGGCAGTCAAAGTAATTGTCCATGTCCTAACTTAACCTAGGTTATTAAGAAGAAATCCCTTATTCAATTAGAATAACTATTGTAAGAGGCTCACATTTTGTAAGAGTTGTCACATCCCAACATTGTAAAGTTTTTTGGAGTACATGAGACTGACTCTAGGATACTTATAGAAATGGAACTCATTTAAGGAGGTATATCTATTCAATCTATTAATAGGTTCTTTAAGTTCCATCTCTAAGTGTTCTGAAGAATAGATTAAATACATAATGTATTAAATATTCAATGCCCTACAATATATGCACAACAATAATATTGCACATAGAGATCTTAAGCCAGAAAATATATTAGTAACTCATGATTTGGGCCTTCTCAAAGTAACTGATTTTGGATTAAGTACAGGATAAGCTTCTTTAATGACTAAATAATGTGGAACTCTCATTTATATGGCACCTGAATAATTAAATAATAAGATATACAATAAAGCTATTGATATCTGGGCTGCAGGAGTGATTATGTATCAACTTATTGTTGGATAACATCCATATTATCATAAGGGTTGTGATTTAACTCAATCACAATTATAAATGCATGAATAATGCAAATTGTATCTTAATGAGTAATTTTGACATAATTAATCTAGAGTATGTAATATAGTCTATTTCGAAGATTAACAGAAATTAATCCAACAAAAAGATATAGTGCTACATAAGCATTATTACATCCATGGTTTAATTGTGGAAATGATGAACCATTAACTATGGAAGAATAATTTAATAAGTGGAAACAATCATAAAAATTACATAAATTCATTTTGGCTCTTATGCTTTTAAATAAGATGGGATATTAAAAACATTTGATAAATAGAGAATTTTATGATTAAATGTCATAATAAACTAATTAAATCAAAAAGTAAGAATTCTTATTAGGTAATTATGATTAATTATTTGCTGATTATTAAAAATCTTTAACTGAAGATTAAAAAAGTAAAATTTCATGTGCTTCTAATAAAATGGATTAAAATACTCGTATTGATTAGCATACTACTATAGATTCAACTAAATAATCACATTCAACTATTCTTTAATCTTCCAAATTATTATTACCTTTTTCATCTAGATAACCTATTAGAGTGGTTAATTTGAATTTATAGAATTAAACACCAATTGTAATTGAAGATATAGAGTAAGAATAAATGATGAAATTATCAGTTCATAGAAATAAAGAAAAACAAGATAAACCTATTATTAGATAATAATTTATGGTCTAATCAACTAAACTAAATCAACCTATTGAAGATAATTAATAATTAATTTAAGATATTAAAATATCACATTAATAAAATAGTGACAAATAATTAGAATAATCAACAACTACTCCAAGTCCTACTAAATCTCCATAAACTCTCAAAAAAAGAAGAGTTAAAAAATCATAATTAAAATAATATTTAAATGATGATATAATGTAAACTAATTATCAATAAATGTAAAATGTAATCTAAGTCTCATAAAATGACTATAATAATAATATCAGATAATAATCTCCATTAACTAAAAATACATTTAAAATATAATTGAAACCATTAAATCATCTCCCTATGATGACTAATTCTTAACATAATAATCCAAATCCTTCATTACGTCCTCGAAATCAAAAGTTATCTGATAGAGAATTTTATGCTCCTCCAATTTTGGATCTAAGCAATTTAGCTTTAGAATGCATGAGTCCTAAATAGCGTCAAACTAGAGCAATCAGTTTAAATAGTTAAAGAAGAGTTTATGCCAATGAATTTTAGCCATACAGAGTATTAGGAGTTATTGGGAGAACTAATCAGGATTCTTTTAATATAAAATGAAAATATATCTATATATATATAATTTTTATTATTTATATCATATTAGATACAAACTTAAGATAATTATTATCTATATATCATTAAGTTAGTATTGATCTTACTTAATAAATTTATGGAAAGTAGTTGAGTACTACTATAGACAAAACAGGACTAAGAATACCTAAATTTAAATAATAGAACAAAAACATAAGCAAAATAAACTATTTAATAAATTATTATTTAATACTATGAGTATGCACTTTTGAAGAGAATTTTCAAATTTGTAATTATGAAATCGAGAATCATTCATATCCCATAAACCAAGAGTTAAATCTATACTATTTTATATGTGATAATCATTAAAATGATTTAAAAAGTATCTTTTTGTTGATATGACTGCATCTTTAATCTTTCCATATTTTGTTTATTCACCATATTTTATATAATCATTCTTTAATGAATTAGTACCTGAATATAATCTACTTAATTAATTTCCTGAATTTATCCAAATTTTTTTATGTATAGATTCTAATGATTCTTCCAAACCAGCATCTTAAATGATTTCTTCCAAAATGAATTTACTTATTAAATATTATACTACATTTGTTCTATCAATACATGACATACAATTCACTCTGAAAATACCCTTTTATTCAGAAATTAGTTTAGTATTTTAATTTGCTATTTAATAATAACTATATTATTCTAAAACTGAACTAATTTCATCAACTAATTTATTAAGACTTGCTTTTTATTAATGGAAATCAAACCAAAAATATTAAATTTCTCTTCTTTGAAAAGACTCCAAGATTGATTAGAAATAATTTCCAAGTTTCTACTATTTCCCTCTGCGATCAATTAAATTCAATATAAACATCTCTCTATAATATTAAATTTAAGTAAAAAGATGTGCATTACATATTTCAATATTATTATCAGAATTACTATCAATTTACTAAATATAATATAAAATTTACAATATTAGGCTTAGGATTTAAATATGGTAATTAAGACCATTTAAAAGGTAATGATCCCCTTACTTAGATAAAAGAATATGTAGATTTGTTTATTTGATAGATATCTTCAATTTCTGTATAATTAGTACAATTTCCTTGTTAATCACATCCTCTCTAAGTAAATCTTCTTCCTTATCTTAAACATTCTCTTCTGACAATTTAACAATATGTAAGTGTGGCATTATTGTAAATTTATATACATCCATTGATTACATAGGTTTTATTTTCTATGTCTTCTAAATATTTATGATTAATTGCAAATCGGTTTCTATTCTTCTTAAATTATAAACTATGTGTAAGATTATATGTCAAACTATAATAACAGGAGTCATCACATAAAATGGATTTGATCATTTCAATATAAACTTAATCATTTTTATGAATAACTTCGCTTTCTGACAAGGGACAGAAAACTAATTATTTAATCAAATAGATTTCATGTCCTAACAATTAACCAACACATTATGAATTAACAATAAGAATTAAGTATTTATGTACTTGCAATTATATTTTGCCAAAGATTGCAACATTCGTGTAATCAAGACTAAAATCGCCAATATAATTTTAAATTTCCTTTTGCATTTAATATTAATGTTAATCATAATTTTTGTAACAAATATACATACAAATCCAATATAGATACAAATTATAATCACAACTTTGGACCTGCATTAATAATTTCTATTGTTGCTTTATCTTCATATTTTTTGAAATTGATTTAGAATTTTAAAGCCAATTCTTATAATTACTTATCAAATTCATCTGGTTTTCTAAAATATATATAAAATAAAAATATTTACATCCATGTATTTCTTGGATTAAGTATTTCTGAAGGAATATTTTTGGCAGCCTTTGGAATTCTGAAATTAAATATAGGGAAATTTTCAAATTCAGCATTTTTTAATTCTCCATTATGAATAAGGTCAATAATAGCTCTAGTATATTTCAATGACATTCTCTATCCAACTCCATACTTACCACCAGACCAACCTGTGTTAATTAGCCAGACTTTAGTATCATGTTTCTTGATTTTTTCAGCTAACATATTAGCATAAAGAGTTGGATGCAAAGCTAAGAATGCTTCTCCAAAACAAGCAGAAAAGGTTGCTTAAGGTTCTTTAACTCCTACTTCAGTTCCTGCAACTTTGGCAGTGTATCCAGAAATAAAATGATACATAGCTTATTCAGGTGTCAACATAGAGACAGGAGGTAAGACACCATAAGCATCACAAGTTAAAAAGAATATATTTTTTGGATGTCCACCTTATGCTGGAAATTTAGCTCCTGGAATGAATTCTAATGGGTAACTTACTCTAGTATTTTCAGTAATAGAGATATTTGTAAAATCTACTTCTCTGGTTTGATTAGAATAATATTCAATATTTTCTAAAACAGCTCCAAATTTTACTGCATTGAATATTTCAGGTTCTTTTTCTTTAGAAAGATCAACACATTTAGCATAACAACCACCTTCAATATTAAAAATTCCATGATCAGACCAAGCATGTTCATCATCTCCTATTAATTTTCTCTTAGGATCAGCACTCAATGTAGTTTTACCTGTTCCACTTAATCCAAATAATAAAGTAACATCTCCATTCTCTCCTTCATTTGCTGAACTATGTAATGTAAGAACACCTTGTTTTGGAAATAGATAATGAGTAACTCCAAACACTCCTTTCTTCATCTCTCCAGCATACTAAGTACCTAATATAACCATCTTTCTTTCAGTTAGATTCACAGCTACACATCCCTCAGAAGTAACTCCTTCTATTTACTTTTGTATTATTTAAGGTCCTGCATTAAAGATATAGAAATCAACATCTCCATTAAAGTCTTTTTTCAACTCTTCTTCAGTTGGTCTGATTAACATATTCTTCATAAATAAAGCATGATATGGTCTTGTACAAAATACTCGAATTCTTAATCTATGATGAGCATCCCATCCTGCATATCCATCAATAATAAACAACTAAACATATTCATAAGTATTAATTACTTTTTCTCTACTTCCCAAATACTCTAAAGCTATCTTTTCCACTTCACTATAAGATTCTGGACTCAAAGCAATATTCACATCTCCCCACCAAACTTCTTTCTCTGTTCCTTAATCTCTGATGATTCTTTTATCCTTTGGCACTCGTCTACATGATTATTATTAAATATTACCCACATTTTTTCCCTGAATAAGCCACCAATGCACCAGTACTATTTATAGAATCTGGTCTTGTAGATGATCCATCAGCTGATAACATAGATAGTTAATAGATGAGTGGAACACTAGGATTTCTGAATACATTAGTGTTGTGAAGTCCCCATCTCTTTAACAGTTCATGTGTTTATATGCTTTGATCCATAATTTATGATTTTATTACTGACGAATCTCTCTCTATATTTAGTATTTTTATATTACGCATTATACTACAAACCATTTTATTACGTAATTCAAGATACTATTAGAACTCATACCAAAATCATATCTTTTATTATTAATTTTTATTATCAACAATCAATCATCAAACCCATATTTTTTATTATATCAATTTTATTATTTTTATTGCATCCCTTGCTTTCTGATATTCACTATCTCTGAACTTCTTCTTTCCATTAGAACAATATTAATTTATGCTTTGTCTAATACTCAATATATAAAAACAAGAAAGTCATATTTGTTAAATCGTTAAGTTTATCATGAATTATAGTGATAGAGGTATTTCGGTTAAATGTAACCAAAGTATTTTAATAATTATGACGATACATGTAAGACAAGGTAACAGGAAGAAATTAAATCATGCATACTCATTTAATTAACTCTATACAAATTATTAATTAATTATTTTAGATATAGTTTAACTACAAGAATAATTCTTTAAAAAGCACTTGTTTTATCTACATTTTAGAATTTTTTGGTCATTCCTATTTTATTTAAAACAGTAAATAATTTTTATTTATAAACTAATTTAAAATAAATAAATGAAGAATATTTGTTTTTTTTAATTAATGAATTTATGCTGATAATTATTAGAATCTCATACATTATTCATTTTTTAATAGAATTATAGTATATATTAAAAAATATGAATGATCATTGATATAGATTATTAAAATCATCTATTTCTGCCACTTCAGGTTGCTCATCTAAAACTGATTGGTGCATTTTTGGAGCTTAAAATATACTTAAGATTTCAGCTATAAAATTGCCAATTAGATATCTAGTTGAAGGATCTTTTAAAAAATCTTCAAATTCATTTTTTACTATTTCAATCTCAGGTCTAGCCTTTTTCTCTTCTATCATTTTATGGAGTTTTTATTGAATAAAACAATTTTAAACAATCTAGGAATTCTATGAAGGATCACCTTTACTTTAACAAAGCATATCTACTAATGAATTAACATTATTTTAAGAGCACAAAATGCTAATAAGATCTTTAATGAATGTTTCAGATAATAGTGGTTAAATGTCATATAATACCTCTAAGTACTCTTGATTTTGGATATATTCAGAAAAATTGAAATCTGATTTGTCTTCATTAATATCCCTAAAGAAAAATACAATACATCTCATTGAAACACATTAGATTTTAAATAATTTCTCTGCTATTTCCTAGACATATTCATAATATATCTTTATATTTTGATCATTTTGTTATTTCTAATTGTTATCAGCTTTATTTGAATGCTTACCTGCTTGGTGTAGAAAATTATGTCTTCCATTATCAGTTAAGTATTTTACTAAATATACACACTTTATTTAATTAGTCCAAATTTAAGGAACTTTTAATTTTGTATGTTTTAATTATGATGGTTTTCCTCTATTTTCAATTTTTGGTTTACTGTTATTCCTTTTGTCTAATGCCTTTTTAGAAATTTTCTTCATATTTTTACAAATAATTTGTGAAATGTATATATATTCACTCTAATTCTATTACAAAATTGAATTTTGTCATTCTGCAAAATTAATAATACTAAGATTAAATGAATCTTTAAATCGAAAGACTTAGTTTAATTTTCATTCAGATAAAATTAATAGAATTTCAGATTTATATTATTGTTAATTAATTCAGTTGAAATAGAATTAATAAGATTTTGATTTCGAATAGATAATTCAAATTAGAATATATATTATGTAATTAGAATTTAAAAATAGAATAAATAAAATGTTTATAATTGATTTATAATATAAATAACATAATCAAAATTCTGAAACCAATATAAATTAATTAGATTCTCTAGGAAAATCTATCCCTTCCTATAAATATGAAAACATATCTTAATTTTCTGCCAAATCCTCTATTTCTTATACTTTCTCAAAATCTTATGGTTCATATTGATCATTTTCTCTATTAAAAATAAATTTGATTTCTTTAATAAATCTCTCTAATTTATCCTTAGCATCCTAAGATTGAATAAAGTTGTAAAAGTTCTATTCCATATCACCTCTGTTTTTCAATTCATAGTCCTATTTACTATTTTTACATTTCATTGAATCAATCATATTTTTGATGTAAATATTTTAAATTATATGAGAGTAAGATTATGGTGTTTTTCCATTCATAAGAAATTATTCTATAAGTTAGTGAATTTGGCCATTGAAAGTTAAGATGGCAATCAATTCCTGGAAGAATTTATGAGAAAACAAAGCTGAAACCTTTATAAGAACCTCTTCACAGTCCAATTTATATTATCTGATCCAATCATAATTATTAGATTTTTCCTCCTCAGATGATCTGAAGAAGAATACTATACATCTCTTAGTCTCACATTTATGACCAAATAATTCATTAGCAAACTTTTCAGCTAGTTCATAATAGGCTCTCGTAATTTCTATCTCTGATTTACTTGTTTTATATTTGTTGTCTTGATTTGGTTTACCTGCTTAATGCAAGCAAATATGTCTTCCACAATCTTATAAATATTTAATAAGTCTCAAACAAATCTAATCATTAGTCCATATATTAGGAGTTTGTAAAGTGGTGTCTTAAATACCACTTGGCTTTCCTCTATTTGTATTGTTTGAGCTTTCCTTTTGATGAGCCTTATTAAGTTTTTTCTGCTTTTTGTCAGACATTTATATAAATGAATGTTAATAGAAATAGTTGGGGATTTGAACTGTTTGAAACTCTATTAAAATTATAATTTAAATTTCATAATAAACTAAAATTAATATATCTGTTAATTGATATAAATCAACAAATAAGTATTATTAATAAAGAAGTAATGATGAGAAGAATTATAATTATTTAAAAAATAGTATTCAATATTATATTATCAATTTTATTTATAAATAAATGATTTTTAAGAATTTAAGTCTATATTTAAGTAAAGAATAGAATCAAGATAATCGTGATTACTAATAATAATAGTACAAACCTTAAATATTTTACTATTTAATATTCTATAATACATTATTAAATTAATTTTAGGTATTCGTTATTATTAATTAAAGAATATAATTAAATTATGTAACAACAACAAAAAATACAAACTTAAAGATCAAATAACAAGAGAATGAAATAATGATATTACCACTCTAATTACTTTTTTGAGGAGATATCAAAATAATATAATAATATAAAACACTAAAGTCTAAATGACGTTGTTAAATGAATCCAAGTTCAATAAAAGATTGTATCCATAAGTATATCATATATTAACATTGAAAAAAGAAGAATTATTTAATTTAGTTGATAGAATTGATTAAAATATATAAAATGTATCTAAATTAAATGTAGAATTTATTTTGAACAGATGTAATACAATTATTAGATAGTTGAATTATATAAAAGAAGAATGATTGTTAAAATATGAAATTAAGTTTCATAATTTCTTTTTGTCATCATTAAGATCTCTAGTTAATATTTTAATAAATTGATCTTCTGACACTTCTATTTTGTATTCATCTTCAGGTTATTTCTTTTCTTTTTTTCCATCTTTATCCATTTCTTTTAATTCATTTGTATTCGATTATGCTCCCTTTAACAATTATAGGATTTATTAATCAGTCATATCTTCATCTAAATCTTAGATTACTTTCTTTAATGAATCAAATGTGATTATTTTCTAATTGAATATTGATTAAATACTTTAGGGTTATTACCATCCTTGAATAGATTAAATGCTTTTTTAATATCATCTAAAGAATCTTTTTGACTCATTTTAACCATCATAATTTCTAGAAATTCTTAAAAATCAATCCTTTAAGCATCATATTTAACATCTCCTTTACCAAGATCTTTAATGAGTTTTCCAATTTCTTCTTAAGTTGGATCAAAACCTAATGCTCTCAATACTACTTTTAAGTTTGTTGCCTCTATTGTACCTGATCCTGCTGTATCAAAATAATCAAATGCTTTTTTGATTTCATTTTTTTAACTTTCTGATAAAACTTATTAGTTATTAAGTAACTTCTTTCTTATCTAAGCAGCATTAGTATTACCTGATTATTATTGTTATTGATTTTTCATTGTAAGTTTTAATATTTTAATTAATATTTCAAATGGACACACCTAAAATTACAGTTGTAATTCGTAAAAGACCTTTGGGAAAGAAAGAATTAATTAGAGGAGATCAAGATATTGTATCAGTATAAGATTAATAAACAGTCATTTTAAGTGAAATCAAGTAAAAGTATCTCTTAATTTAGATAAAAAGTTGATTTGACTAAATATATTGAATAACATCACTTCAATTTTGATTTAGCATTTGATGAAACAATTGATAATTAAGGTGTATATCATTAAGCAGTAAGACCAATAATCTAGGCTGCATTTAATAAAGCAAAATGCACATGTTTTGCATATGGATAAACTGGTAGTGGTAAAACATATACAATGCTTGGAGATCCAGAATAAGGAATACCAGGATTATATGTAATGGCAAGTTATGATATATTTGCTATAGTCTAAAAGGTATCTATTGAATTATGTTCTAATTAGGTAGAGTATTAACATTTAGTAATTTCAATTTCATTTTATGAGATCTATTGTGGCAAATTATTTGATTTATTAAATGATAGATCTCAATTGGCAGCATAAGAAGATGCCAAAGGAAATGTTCAAATTAAAGGGTTAAGTGAAAAAAAGATTAATAATGTCCAGTAATTGATGCAAATTATATAATATGGATAAAATTCAAGAATTACATCTTCTAATTCTGCTAATTCAGAATCATCAAGATCTCATGCTATTTTATAGATTACTTTAAAAAACAATAAATAACTTCATGGAAAACTATCCTTTATTGATTTAGCTGGTAGTGAAAGAGGTGCTGATGTTAGAGATCAAGATAAAGCTACTAGAGTTGATGGAGCTGAAATAAATAAATCATTATTAGCACTCAAAGAATGTATAAGAGCATTAGATTTAAATAAAAATCATACTCCTTTTAGAGGTAGTAAATTAACTTTGGTACTAAAAGATAGTCTAATTGGAAATTGTAGAACAGTTATGATTGGAAACATCTCTCCTAGTAATGCTAATAGTGAACACACTCTTAATACACTTAGATATGCAGATAGAGTAAAGGAATTGAAAAAACCTTAAGAATAAAAGAATATAGACAATCATAATAGAGAATTATTTTTAGCTAGAGGAGGTACACAAATATTGGATTAAATTAGAAAATAATGTAATAAGAAGAGAATATAAAAATCCAGATTCAGATGAAGAAGAAGATTGTTAAACTAATTTTGGTTAATAGGGTAGTTAAGGTGTTTATAAAGTAAATAATTCTAAAAATGCTTTATTGCCTCCAGTAATGTAAGTTAATCGCACTTAATCTGCTCATAATAAGTTATCATTAAATGAAACTCCCTCTAATAAATATTAAAATCCACTAAATAAAATGTCTAATGTAAGATAATCAAATAATAATCTATAATAACCACTATAATTACCTCCTAAACCATAACATTTATAATCAATTAATAAAGCTCCTCTACTCCCTTAACATTAGAATAATTTACCTGACTCTTTGTTCCCTACTGACAAAACTGAATCATTTTCTTCATAGAATTTAAATTAGCCATTTCCTTATCCTTATCCTTCTACTTATAACTTTTTTTAAAATCCTATACCATCTAATGAAATCAATAATGGATATATAGGAGATGATGATGATTATTAGGATAATTTGTTACTTGAAGATGCCGATCTTGAGATAGAATAGAAAAATAGAGCACTGACAAATTAATTCTTAGAATTGGATTCAAGAGTCTTATAAGAAGAGGATGAAATAATCATTTCTCATAGAAATCATATTGATGATATGGTTGAAACTTGTAAATCAGTAATATTTAATGATTATTAAGGATATGTGCTTGTTGAATTCATTAGACTAAAAGTTTGTTAATTCTAAGGATTATTTTCAATAATTAAAGGGAAATTTGTTGATTAAGTAAAATAAGATTGAAGAATTCATTAATAAATTGAATATGTATGATTAACTCTTTGAATAAGTAATTATTTTTATATATTAATATTTATAGAGATCATAAATTGAATGCGAAATACAAAATGCGCAAAAATATAATTAAATGAATGAAAATTTTAATTAATTAATATAATGACTGATTAGACTCCAAATGATTTTCATTCTGAAATGGAATCATCTCCTCTAAACTTTCGTTAATCCAATATGATTCTGTTTCAACCTTATAGTCCTATTTTATTTCGTGCTCACCTCAGTCCAAATAACATGGTCTTGCAAGATTATTACATTGCATAACCCATATAGCATGCAGATGATATTTTTCCTTTTGATCAATAACCTTTATAAAAAATGTTTGATCTGTAAACATCAGATAATCAATCTCCATAATTAAAACAAGTTGTTATCAAATAATCACAAAATAAATAATAGGGATTTTAAATTGTTTAAATTAATACTACATAAATGACCCCATAGAAACGTAGAAGTGAATAAACAAGGAGATATTATTCTGAAAAGATAGAAAAAAAATCAATAAATTTGGCATTTTATTAAGATTAGACTCCTTAAAGAAGTTAAAAAGGTATATATATATTGATATTCACTATTAAAGGACTACGTAATTTGAGTGTAAAAGTGAGAGATATAGTATTAGAATAGAAATCCACATCTTATAAGGATGTTGCATAAAGATTGATATAAGATTTAGGTTCTGATGGATAAATAGTTGAATTAGATAATGTATGAATTAAAATTGAGTTACAAGCCTAAAGATGAATAAAATATCAAAAGAAGAGTATATGATGCATTAAATGTTATGATCGCTTCAAAGGTGTTAAGAAAGGAAGGTAAACGAGTAATTTCTGATGTATATTGCAAACATAGAATGAGAAGAAATGAAACTGATATGTTCAAAGAGTAATTGGTATAATGTTAATATAATTGATTATAGATAAGTTAAAAGAATGTTATTAAAGATAAAAAGAAAAGATTATAAGAATTATTCATTAAAGTTGCAGCTCTAAAGAATCTAGTTTAAAGAAACTAGAATAATTAAAGTGAGAATAAGATGATGTTTCCGATTCTGGCATTTTAAGCTTAATAATCACAAATTAATCTTAAAATGGAATCAAAAGTATTAAAGATTATGAGTTAATCAAAACTAAAATTATCTGCTGATTTAGATATATTGGTTTAACTTAAAATGTACAAATTATATAAAAATATGGATGAATTGTAAATTATATTATAGAAAATAAATTAGCATGCCCAAAAGCCTAGTAGAAATAGTGTAAATCAATGATCTCTGTTCCTGAATTGATTTAATTTGTTTTTGCAAATAATTAATTAATTAATTACATTTTATGACAGATTTATTAGAAAGAAGCATTCACTTGATCAACAATTTCGTTAGTCAATGGACAAAGAAGTATTTATATTACACAAGCTATATTGAAGAAACAACTTCAGGACATACGTAAGTTATTTAATTTATATATAGTTTTATGACAGTTTTCTCATTACCAACACCATCAAATCCTATTCCTGTTGCAACAGTGAAAGTTTATTTCTATATTCCAGATTTAACAGATCCATCTGAAAAAACAATGTCATTTAGATTTGAAAATGATTCACTTATTCATTTAGTCAATCGAACTATTAGAATTTCATAAATGGAAGTAAATATATTTATTTAAATTTTTAAGAAATGGATTGAAACTATATTAGCACGTAAAGATAGAACTTGTAGAATTATGTTTCTTGGAACAGAATTTGAATAAACGAGAATTATTAATAAAAGAATGGATGAAGTATTATATGAAAAATAACCAGAATAAGAAAAGGAAAATTTAGTCATTTAACCAGAATTATTAGAACATGATTAAGAATTAGTAAATTAATTTACAATTACAGAAGAAGAAAAGATTAGAGAAATCAAAATGTTAACTGAACTTCTATATTAATGTTTTAGATAAATTGATAAAGATGATATGGGAGTAATCTCTTATGAAGAAGGAGGCTAATTATTTTAATTGATGGGTTTACATTTAGGAAAACATTAATTAGATGATACACTAAATAGATTAGATGTATCAAGAACAGGAATTCTTTAATTCAAAGACATATCCTCTTTTGGAATTGAAATATTACATTCAATCTATTGTTAAAATTAAGCACTTAAAGAATTGAGAGAAAAGGAAGAAGAAAGTAGATTTGAAGCATAATGGATGTTATCTACTGATCTCAGAAATGTATATAAAAAAATTGTAGAACAATGTAAACTTAAAGATGAAGATGAAATTCATTCTGTTCCTTCAAATATATTCTAATAAATTCTTGAAGAAGTACTTTTATATTTGTATATAATTAGTAATAATTCTTTGCAGAAGATGAAATTAAATAAATTATGGAAGTCATTGGATAAAAGGCTGTGGAGTATGAAATTAGTGATAAAGTTTTAGAAGAAACTATCTTTGAAAATTTAGTCAAAGGCTTACTAGAAGCTTAAAGAAGTAAAATGGAAGTGTTTTTACTTGAACATTTTAGAAGATAAGACAAAGATAATTCTGGATTAATTAAGATTAATGAATTAATGATTGCTTTGAAGAGTTGTGAGAAGATTAAATTATCAAAAGTCCAAGTATTAATTTATATTCTAATATTAGTTATATTCATTACAAAGCTATATTAAAAGAAATGATAAAGATTTAGTAAATTATAAATAAGAAGCTAGAAAAGTTGGAGCTATTATTAAAAAGTTCTTCAATGTTGATTTAATGGAATAGAGAGTATTCATTAAATATGATATTTATAGTCACGCTTACCTTAACATACAAAAATTGATTTATACGTTCCATTAAAAACACCTGAGTAAATATAAGAGCAAATTAAAAAGGTTGGATCATGATTTTTATTATTAAATAATTATGTTTAATTATTATAACTAAAAAGAAAAAAATGCAGTAGAAACATTATTGAATTTAGGATTTACTGAAGATTCACTGCATGAAATTGATTATGACAAGGAAATTAAAAAACTATTAAGAAGAACTTAATCTAATCCATTAGCTGATGCCAGAAAAATCATTATTAACTTAACTCAGTCTAACTTATCTGCTCCATAGAATCCTTCAAGCAAATTAAATAGTCCAATAAATGATTCTAGATGTAGAACTGAATTAAGAACCATGTCACTTTACAGGCCTTAAGATAAAATACTTACTCCATAAATTTAGTAACATAAATTTGTAATTACATAAGTCAAAACAAACAGAATTAGACATTCATCTGAATATAAGACTGTCTAAGTTTAAACTGTGTAAGTGGCTTAAACATTATAAGAATTTAACTTTAATTTCGTTGAAAAACACTATAATATGTAATCAAAAAAATCTACAAAATCATTACCTAAATATTTTTTAAGATTTAAGAAAAGATAACATTGATTGATTATAAGTATGATGATATATATATATTTGAAAGTAAAATAATAGTTATTTATTCACCAATAATTTTTACATCTTTAAATTATTATTGTATTTAATCTTTAGTTGTCTTAACTTAAATGATTCACTTTTCTTTCCAATTCTTATACATAATTAACCAATTATTCTGTCTAATTTTTCTTTTAGGATAAGAATTCTATTTGATCACTCTTTTATATAATAATACTCTTTAACTTTTCTATCTCCACACAAAAATTACGGATTTATGATTCTAAAATCAATATTTATTTTGAATTATTTTAATTTTCATTTAATTATTCTCTTAATTAATCATTTTCTATATTTAATTAACTGATTTTAGTAATATATAATTCAATAGAATTTTATATTCCATCTAATTATTCTTGAACAATCCATAATTGATTTTCTAATTAGACTTTTTCAGATGCATATTTCAATGCCATTTAACTTTCAATTTGTATTCTTAATTAATCATATGATTAATTTTATTAAACTTCAACTTAACTTGATAAATGTTATATTTAATTAATTAATTTAGATTTTTCTAAATTCCATTAATTTTATTAATCTATCAATGATTTTGAATTTAACTATAATAAATAATATTATAAATTACATCATTTAATTTGATTTCATGGGTAGATTTATAATTTTCAAATTCAGATAATATTTTTTATAATTATTATTTTGTTTCAATTAACTCTTAATTATTATCACTTTACAACTCTAATTATCTCTTTAATTATTCTATTTATTATTGTTAATATTTAGCAATTTTTTAATTTTCAAATTACATTTCTTCAAGAGTAAATTAAGACTTCTCTAATTAATCCTATAAGATATTATTATTCTCATTCCAATTTTATTGTCTTTATAATTATTTTTCTAATTTCTTTATATGATCTTATTTTTCATTCAATAATTATTAAAATTATGAAGTATTTTCATAAGATAATCTCAACTTACCTTCTAGTTCTGCAATTCTATCATTTTATTAAAATTGTTTATCTACACTTTTTGGATTCAATTAATGCAATTAAGATTTCAATTATTCATTCTAGGTTTTATAAACATCCAATTATGAAACTAAAATTTCATTTTTAGATTCCAATTCATAAGCCTTTTCTTCAAGTTTTGAATATGAAAGTTATAATTATTAAAATGAATTACTGAGTGTGCTTAATTCTTAATTAAGTTCCATATTGGATAATTACTATTATTTCAATTGTAACTCAATTTCTTAAAATTAAGATTAATATTGATATTTTTCCTTTCTCAATAAATCAATTTATGTTTTGATTACTGATTTCTCTGATTCTGCATCAAGTTATATATTTGATTATTAGAGTTCTAAAGCTTATTTAGCTTATCTCTCAAATTCTAATGTGTTTTAAGTTTCTTATAGAAAATTGGTAATTGTTTCTAATTGATTTTAATATGAATTGCATTTATTCTAAAGAGTTTTAATCATAGATTCATAATGATTAACTTAATTTTTCAGTTATTAATTTTCTGTTTAAATAGCATCAACTTTGATTTCCATTAAACGAGAATGTGCAGGTGGATGAAATTATTGTAATTAAGCAATTTCTTACTCTTTTTCTTATAGTTATCTCTACAACTAATTAACTCGTGAATTAACCAAGGTTTCTAGTTCACGATTACTAACTTTAACTGTCCTAAAGGCTTGGCAAACATTTTCTTTATTCATTCCGTTAAATTAATTTTAATGCAAAAAAAATAAAAATAAATCTAATGAGTATTTTATTAGAAATAATTAAATGATTTATTGGTTATTTTATTTTCTTCAAATTTCAACTTAATCTTATTATAATCTTATTTTTGCAATATTGTATCAATAACTTTATTATCAAATTTTAATTTTACAGCCATTCTTTTCATTTCAAAATTACTTCATATAATTTGTCACCTAGATTTTCACTATTTAACTATGTATCAAGTAATTTAGCTTTATTTTTTTTTGTTATGATTAAATTGGATTAGATGTAATAACCTAATAATTTGTCATTACCTTTTTTTATTGCTTTTCATTTTAAGCCAATCATTTTTTAAAAGTTGCAAAGCAATTGTTATTTTTCTATGTCTTTAAACCACAGCATCTGAATCTAAAATATTCTAATTAAATCTATCTAATGGTAATTTTGTTGTCTAGATACTCAATCCGACAATTTTACATATATATGTTCAGCGAAATCATATTATGACCATCTATTCTTAAACCATTTTCAAATAGATCATATAGATTAGCAGATCTGTTATATAATTCCATTATATTTTTATAATTCTAAGAACCCTATAATTCATTGTGTATTAATTGAAAACCATCTAATATTTCTTAAAATTCCATAATATTATTATGAATTAATAATAATCAGATATTCCACCCTCAAAGAAAACCTAATTTACTGGGTCCATTGATCATCTGATTTCTTAAACAATCTCTAAAAAACCAAATATGTCTGAATTTCTAATATAAGAAATATTGGAAGCCAGCGGATTTTAGACAAATGATTAAAATTGCTATAAATTAATAGGTTTGAGTGCTCTTAAATTAAAGCTCATCTAACTGATAAATGGATGATCGAAATGACAGATTCCATGGTTTAAAAATTAATCTAAGATAGAATGAGAAAAAAAGAAAAGGATCCTGATGAAAAGCTATAATTAACTACTAATGATATAGTCAATGAATTAGATTAAAGAGGATTGAAATTACACAATCCATTTCAATATCCTGAAATCGATGCTAATAACTTATAAAAAGTTAAAAATGATGTTTAACAATGAATTGCTGAAATATATATGTATTATATATTATATATTTAAATATGATAAATTTTATATATAGTCATAACTCAGTTGAATATCAAACATTTATATAAACAATTTTATGATTATAATTTAAATTATCATAAATTTATTTAAAAAGAATATGAAATTTAATGAAGTTAATAAGAATGAGAAATATTAGTATTGATTAAAGTTAATTCTTTACTTCTTATTGGATTTAAGTTTAAAAATACAAGAATTTTATATCTAGAGAATGTGATTAATTTGAATCATTAATTTTTTTATATATTTTAAAGTAATTAATGTTTTAAGCAGAAGAAAAAACCTTATCAGAGCAAGTATGTTTTAAATATAAATTAGCAATTAATTCTACATTTGATCCATTAAAATGATTATGATACTCTCAAAGAATTAGGAATAAATAAAGGTATTAATGATTTTAGTTTCAAATAGCAAATATTAATTTCTTGGAGTCTTTTAATGAGATTGAAGTAGATTAGAAAATATCACCTTTGATTTGTGCATGCTACTTGGGAAGACTTGAAATAGTGAAACTGTTGCTTTCTAATTCATAAATTGATGTTGATTTAGCAAGTATGGATTCAGGATAAACTCCATTATCAATTGCAGCAATGACAGGAAATTATGAAATTCTAAAAATACTTCTTGATGCATAAGCTGAAGTTAATAAGCCTAATACATTTAATTAGACAGCTTTTATAATGTGTTTTGCACGATTAGAAGAAGTACTTTAAAATAATATTATATATTTCAAAAGGAAAAAAATGTTTTTGAAAATCGAAAAATTTGTTTCAAAATGGCTGAATTATTACTTCATTATGGAGCAGACATAAATTGGATTGTTGATAAAACTCATGGATTCAATCTTTTAATGTAATTATGTTCAATAAGAATGGAGTTGAATTAAAAAGAAGCTGATATCAATTATTAGATAATCAAATTCCTAATTGAAAATGGAGTATGTTTATTTCATTTAATAATAAGGCTTAAAAAGATTTATAATCATTAAAAGGAAAAAAAGCATCAGATTTACTTAAAAAGCATTCTAACAAAGATAAATTAATGGAATTACTTCTTAATACATAATAGTTATACTATTATGGAAAATAAAAAAATAGTAGTAGATATTCCAATTAATAATAACAACTTCTTATCAGGAATGTGCCAAGACAATAAAAAGTCTGATATTAATTTATTTATAATATAATTTCTTGATTTTAGGATTTAATATCAAGCACTCATTCAATTTATCAGATCTTTGAATATTATTCTTAGAGTGATGGTAATGAATAAATAATTTAAATAATTATTAATAATATTATGGATCAATTATATCCTTTAATTAAACCTAATCAAGAAATTCTTAATTATGAACCAACTGCTGATGAGAAAAAGACTAAAATTGGAAAATATACCATAAGAAGATTATTTGAAGGAGAACTAGATGAATAAGATAATGCAGCCATAAATAAATTTCTTGAAGAAGCAGGACCTTTCCAAAATCCCATTTGGACAAGACCATAAATTTTAAGATTCCTATAAGCAAACAATTTTAAAAAAGATTAAACTGTTTAAACTATGTAATAATATGAAGAATGGGTAAAAACCTTACCAATCAATTACGATTAATAAGTTGAATAATTTCTGGTATATTTAATCATAATATTATTTAGAAAGCTGGAATTATCTATATTTAAGGAAGAGATCATTCTTATAGACCTATTATAGTCTTGAATGCATATAAAGTTAATTTTAATGAAATGAGTCTTGAATAATATTTAAGAGGATTAACATACTTTTTGTAAGTTGTTGTTAATGATATGATGGTACCAGGCAGAGTTGAAAATTGGGTTATTTTAATTGATCTTGATTATAAAGGAATGATCGGACTTTAAATTAATGTAAATCAAATTAAGATTATTCCAAGGCTTTAAAATAAGTGATGTCCTATTTATAAAATAACTATAGATCCAGATTGTATAAAATGTTCATCTTTAATACAACTATGATGTTAAATGTGACTTGGAATATGGCTAAATTATTCTTAGAAGAGATTACTTAATAAAAAATAATATTTGTTAAAGGAGATGTATTTTATATTACTATTTATTTAGGTTAAATAATTGTTTTAATCTGTGAATAAAGAATAAATTGAAGAGAAGTTTGGAGGAATCTAAACAAATAAAGTTGAATTTTGGCCTCCATCTATTCTTAGTGCAAACTTCAGAAAGAATAGTTGATTCTTGTGTTTTATATTGAGATTTAATGAAGAATTAAAAAAATTTAAATCTTTTTTAATGCCTCCCAAAGTCGACCCAAACGAAGTTAGATTAATCAACATTAAAGTCTTTGGAGGAGAAGGTGGTCCTGCTTCCACTCTTGCTCCCAAGTTGGGACCTCTTGGTCTTGTAAATTATTATTGCTTATCAAACAGAATCCAAAATAAGTTGGTGATAAGATTATTGCTGAAAGTGGTAAATGGAAGGGTATCAGAGTTATGGTTAATTTGAGATGTTAAAACAGAAATGCTGATGTTACAGTCCTTCCTACCTCAAGTGCATTACTTATTAAGGAAATTGGAGTAAATCATCAAATTTATCTATTTTAGGGATATGAAAGAGATAGAAAGAAGACCAAGAATGTTAAACATAATGGAAATTTGACACTTGAATAAGTCATTAAAGTTGCTAGAGCCATTGAAGAAAAATCTTTAGCCAAAACCTTCACTGGAACTGTTAAATAAGTCTTAGGAACTGCTTAATCCTTGGGAGCTACAGTTGATGGTTAAACAGTTAAGGCAATCATTGGAAAAATCAATTCTGGAGAACTTAAAGTTGAAAAATGAAAAATACAAAATATTATACACATAAGTACATTAACTTTTAATTATGATCAATCTTTTAGAAGAATAAATCGATAACATACTAATTCTTTAACATATTTCTAAAACAAAGTATATTCTCCTAAACTATTGGAAATAAAATATAGTATTTATACCATCAAGAGGAACCTCTTTTAGTCTACAGAAGAACATTGTTATATATATCAAAAATTTCACATCTGCATTAAGAGGCTGCATCTGCTGTATATTTATTAAAGGAAGGCTTCATAGTTATATAATATTATAGACAAGTGTTTAAGATCATTTACTAGGTATTTAAATATTTAAAATCAATGAAAGATCAATATTTATTCAATCTTTAAATCTTATCAAAAAGGATAAAATAAACTTAAGAAACTTTAATTAATTGATAAAACTATGCTTAACAATATATCCTATGTCTTTGTAATGGAATATTTATATTTTTTTGTTATCAAAGCAATGGATATCTTTAAAGAATCAAATTTTAATTTAATACAGTCAAGTCAGTGAAGTTAAAGCCTTTAGTATTAATCTGAGAAACTTTTAAAGAGGCAAGACTAATTTCTGTTAAATTATAAATTGATAAGGATATTCTTTTAAGAAATTTCAGGAGTCTAAGAAAAAATACAATTTTAGAATATGTATAACTTAATATTAGATTATTAATGTGTAGGTAATTTATTGCAAAATAGAAGGAATCAAATTGTCATTTATAAGAAAAATGAAATTCAATGAATAAAAAGAGTGAAAAAGAGGAGTGAATGATTGAGTATTTTTAATTAAAATATCAACGTGTAATTGGATCAATTATTAATCATTATTTGACACTATTAATATAATGTAAAATTTATTAAATTATGATCATCTATATTAAATTAATTTATCACCTATAGAGTTAAAAAGTTTAATTAGTTCATTATCTTAATTTAATATAGAATCGAACACAATCTTTTAGTGTAAAGAGTATTCAATATAAAAAATTGAATAATAAATAATATTACTTTGATTAGGAGATTATTTTACAATAATTTATAGATTTTTAATTCTGAATAAAATTTAAAATCATTTTAAATTATCAGAATGAGATTTTCCTTGATATTCCTGCACTTATAACTCAAAAACTCGTTTGAGATCAGTTAATTGATGATCTTATTTCAACTAAATCTTTTAAGGTGTTATTAAGGAGTCTTTTTTAGAAGGTTAGTCTTCTTTATTTTTTAATAAATTTGAAATTGTCGACACGTTAAACTTTGTATTGGCATCTTGTTAGAAATTATTATTTGAGGATATATTGATAAAATCATCTTCTTTTTTCCCATTTGTTATAATTCTTTGTAAGGCTTAGTCAAAATTCCTTTTTGATTATAAACTGTTCAAATTGTTTCTTACTTCATTAGCTGACTTCTATAAAGTTTCATTGACTATATCATTTTAGGATTCACAATATTTATCATGACTTCTTAAAATTACTTCTTACTTCATGTGTTATTTGGAAATGATCTTCAAATATCTTGTTCTAAAATAATAATGAATATTATAAGTACTTGTCATCAACAATAAAAACAGCTACATTCTTTTAGATATGGAGCTCTTTATCTCTTTTTTCTTTTTTATTTATTCTTCCTTCATTTCTATAAATTCGAAAAATAGCTTTTATTGTGGAAAGATTATGTCCTGTGATTTAAGCAATCTAATAATAATCATTACAAAGGTACTTGGGATGCTGATAATGAACCTTCAATAAAATAATTTATTATTTTCGATCTTTCCTCTGAATTCACGGATTTATACTTTTGCTTCTTTTCTGGCTTGATATTCATGTCAATCATAATGAGATGGAGCTGTAAGAAAAAGATTTAATGATAATGTATTTAATGAAATTTCTTTTGTTAAATAAAAGAGTCCTGATGTAATTATTTGATACTAAATTTCATGCTTATTGATATTTCAAATAGACTTCTCCACGAATTTTACATTCACTACTATCAGTGAATTTCAGTGAATTTTTAAATTCATAATGTTATATTAATCCTGAATTTTATTCAAAGAATAAGTCATCATTGAATCAATAAAATAGAGATCATAAATTTCATAATAGTATTATATTACAATAGAGAAACAAAGAACGTTAAAATTCAAACTTTATAATTTATTCATACTTATACCACCAATAAAAATGAATTTTGTTAATTAATTAATTAACGAGTGGGAAATCAAAAATAGGTAAAAAATCAAATTTGCACCTAGTAGTTCTCCATTAATAAATCACCCTAAACAATAACTTTAAAGTTTATTTATCACTAGTTAATATTATAGTATTAAATACTGATGTTATTAGAAATTTAAGCCCTACTTTAATCAAAAACAGTCTGAAAAATTTAATTTAATTGCATAATGTTTAGATTATGTTACAATTCAAATTATAATTTTTACAATTCCTTATTACAATGATTCATACTTTAAATAAATTATTTTCAAACCTATTTGAAGTGATAAGATTTTTTTAAAATTGAAATTAATACAAATTATTTCTCTTATAAATTAATTTTTGAATAAATAAACATGAGTTTTCTACATATAGTTCTATAACAAATATTGAATAGTTCATTTAATTAAATAATTTTTTGTTTAATTTGAATTTATTTATTAGAAAAAAAATATTTAATTCTTAAATTTCTGATATTAATGCATCTTTTTTAGTTTCAATATTAATCATCTTAATAATTACATTAAATTAAAAAGTAATACAATAAAGCTAATGGTAAATTATTTTAATTTAAAGGTTGGAATCCTTTTTTTTAAGTAATTTTTAAATTTTAAGTCTAACTTCTAGTTCATGTTTTTATAAATTGATATAGTTGAAATCAATTCAGTTTTCTTATTACAATGCATCATTCATGTTAAAACAACTAAAGAATCATCTCTAAGTAACTTGAAGTAAATTGATGATAGAAATATTTACTTAATTTTACATTAATTTTGTATGCCTTTTAGTATTAATGATTAAGTTAATTAAATATAGATAAAATTTAATTGAACTCTAGAGTATTAAACTTCCCATAAGAGATTACAAGAAGAAAAAATAGGGTCTTTTAGATCATTTTTATTTTCGGCGCCTTAAATAGATTAATATGAACGCCTTGATAAATTTGTTTCAATAGCTTTTTAAGTTTTTATTCTAAAATTACTTATATAGAAGAAATACAAGTTGTATTATGATATATATGGGAATATAAATAAATTGGATTATAGAGAGCATATAGAAAATAACTTCAGTGAATCAATTGTAGTTAGAAATGAAATAAAATAAAGATTATTCAAAGGCTATATAAATTTCATTCCAGCATTCAGAATAAGATGCTCCACTAATGAATAGATAGAGAGAATCAAGTGTGCAAAATCTATTAATAAGAGAAGAGATTCATTGAGTTATGGATTAAAAAGAATGAGAGATGTAATGAAGAATTGCTAATTATTGTATTGATTAACTTAAGAAATGAAGTTCTATATATTATAGTTAATATTATAATGAAACTTTAAAACTCATATAGTACACTTTTTAAAAAATGATATAATCATATAATCAAAGAAGTCTTTATTATTTATTGTTGGATTTAATATACAAATGTTATTATAATGAGTGAAAGTTGATAATCCTCAGAAAATGATAAATTTGGATAAGTTGTAATGAAATTGTTTATTTGCAAAGATAATATAAAGTTTATATTAACAAACAATTTTAAAGGGTTGTAATTTGTATCAGATTTTACAAATGAATGTGACATTTATAAATAAAAGTAATTTCAAAATGGATAATTAACTATATTTTAATAAAGTATCATAATTTATAGGAAAATAAATAAATAGGACTTATAGAAAAGTACATAATTTAAGGAGCATGAATCACTAATTAATGATTATCTCCATCTCCAGAAATATAATAAAGAAGATAGAAATACATATATGATATTTGTAGTTTTTCAGAATCATCTTCAAATCTCTAATAATCATATTTATAATTAATAATAATATTACATAATTTTGGATCTTCGAAGTATAACTTAAATAATTTACAATTGAAGATATAAAATGATGCTTTGACAACAATAATTAAAGATAATATTGTAATAGACAAAGTATAATCATTTTTAGTTTACAATTTGTCAAATAAAAATAAGTTGAGAGAATAAAAAATACTAATACCTGTTGTTTATTTTAGATGGATTTTGATAATGCCCTAAATGTAATTGTTGGATATATAAAACTATTATTCTATATATATATTTTTTATAATATAGAATATCTTTAATCAATTTATATACAATTAAAAGAGTAGTATTAATAAAAATAGATTTTCTATTAATTAATCTGATGTATAAATTTGTCATCGGACTTTTATTAATAAATGTTTTGGTGGATGCTTACAATCCTACTATCTATGAAATATCATTGAGACCTTGGCTCTATGAATTAACTAATAAATATGGAAGAAATATAAGAAAACTATATGAAATTCCCATGGAAGAATTTCAACATCTAAAAGACATTGGAGTTGATTATGTTTGGCTAATGGGTGAATTATATTTTTAATTATAGGTATTTGGTAACTTGGATAATATGGTTTGGACTTTGATAAAGCACATGCAAACGACTATAAGTCAAACTTGCCTGACTTTACCATTAATGATGTCATTGGTTCACCTTATGCCATCACTGAATTTGTCTGTAATTCAGAACTTGGTACAGATTAAGACATAATTGATCTGAAATAAAAACTTAATAATATGGGTTTAAAGCTCATGCTTGATTTTGTTCCAAATCATTCTGCAATCGATAGTCCATATAGAACTTCAAATATTGACTATTACATTAGAGCTCCTCCTGATACTCCTACACCCTATGACTCTGAATATTACTTACCTGATGGAGTTAGTTATGGTGGTGATCAATGGGATGGATTTTGGAAAGATACTGCTCAGTGGAATTATTGGAACACAGATACTAGAACTTATCTTAAGTCTGTGGTGAAGAAGATAGCTTCAATGTCAGATGGTATGAGATGTGATATGGCTATGGTCATATTGAATGATCTCTTTTACAATAAGTGGAAACCTGAATTAGATGCTTGGGAGTACAAGAGACCATCAACTGAATTTTGGTCTGAAGCTATAAAGGAAACAAAATAACAATATCCTAATGTTATCTTCTTGGCTGAAGTATATTGGGGAAAAGAACAAGATTTAATAAATTTAGGATTTGATTATGTGTATGAAAAATGGTTATTGGATTAATAAGCTACTTTGGATGTTGGTAAGGTTAGACCTATCTTATCTAATTTAGATTTAAATGTATTTAATTAATTTAAAAGTATAGTATGCATCTCATTCAAAT